>CAHIKZ030003303.1:1452500-1485000 GCA_903632075.3 Acanthosepion pharaonis | reverse complement strand
TTACTTTAAAAGCGGTTCATTATAAACCAGGAGCTTCCAATAATAATGTCAATAAAGCGAAACGTAAGGATTACGCAGAAGCTTTATTAGAATTTCAGCCCTAAAATGTGCCAATTCTTTATATGGATGAAATAAATTTTAATCTCCATATTTCAAGAGAAGTTCGCTCTAAAAAAGGCACGAGGTGCACTACAGTCGCGGCCAGATCAAGGGGAAATAACATCCATGTTATTGGATGTATTAGTAATAATGGATTAATTCATCATAAAATTAAAAGAGGTTCTTTCAAAAAAGAGGATGCGAAAGAATGGATCAGGGAGTGCCTTATGAAATTTATGAAATGTGTGTTGTCTTAGTTATTGATAACGCTCCTTGGCATACTTCAATTGAAGAAGTTGTGGAGGAGGATGAATATAAGCAACACCAAATTTTCAGACTTGCCCCCTATAGTCGGATGTTAAATCCCATTAAAAAGGTTTAGTCAGTGATTAAAGCTGACGTAAAAGAAATATGGTAGACTCAATTGTTGGGATTTTAAGAGGTGATCTTTAGCTACATATATATATATATATATATATATATATATATATATATATATATATATATATACAGAGGGTGATTGAAAAGTAACTCCATATTAATAATTATATATAGTAAGCTGGAAGTAAAATTTTTCGAAAAGTGTGTATTCTGTATTATTTATAGTTGGCATATTAAATTTTAGGTTGACCCCTTTCCCTATTGTTTCCTTACAGTTAACTTATACTTCTTGCTTCCTCTAGGTTTACGGACTTGAATTCCATTCCATACGGGGGTTGAAAAGACAGATGACCACGTGTATCGTCTGCCGAAATTGCCTATTCCCCACATGTGGTACAAATAATTTTTTTATTTATTTATTATTTTTTATTTATTTTTTATTATTCATCATATTGCACATGAAACAGCCTGTCGTCTCTGAGTGTTGACTTCAAATATTTTTATATTTATATTTACATACGCTCCATCTCTGACATTGAGCTCTTTATCCCATAAATATAGCACGTCTATATATATATATATATATATATATATATATATATATATATATATACGTTATTACTGAATCGTGTTAACGTAATGTTAATTGACTGGGATCGCTGCACTTAATTTTTTGGTGCGGGTCCTTTACTGACTGGGGATTACGAAAACGCAGTTTGAAAAAGGTGGTATTGCTTTTTTTATTTATTTAAAAAAAAAACGATGTAAAAATGCACCGACTTCAAAAAAAGAAGGTTGTAGAATGTCGGAGCCGCCTCTCTCTTCCTCCTTAATCCCAACTCTATGGCGTGCATTGGCATAGCCCAGAGTTCTAATTTTTGCTCAAATGTTGCCGTTAATAATAACTTGTCGGTCTGAAGATGAACGAATTTAATCACTTTTCAATTTAATGTATGTTTTCGTTTTAAGTTTTCTCTTTTTCTTTCTCTTTTTTGTCTTAGTACTGAACTGTGTTTGTTTATGTAATGACAATTGATTGACGTCACAGACAGAATTTAATGAAGCCTTATTCTTTTGGGTAGTTTCTGCTAAGGGATTATGAAAACGCAGTTTGAAAAAATATGCTATTCGGACTTATACTAAGTTAAAACTTAAATACAGTGGAACGTCGGTTCATGAATTTAATTCGTTAATGAAGGCTGTTCGTAACCCGAAATGTTCGTAAACCGAAACTATTTTCCCAGTATGAATCAATGTAGAGAAAAAAGTCACAGTACAATAAAAAACAGCACGTTACAATACACGAATGTATACAACACGGCTGTCGACTCAGAAATTATTCCGTTCGGGTTAAGTCGGTTCGGCTATGTTGTTCGAGAAGCGAAATTTTGTTTGATAACCGAAACAATTCATTTCGAATTTTCTGTTCGAAAACCGATTTGTTCGACATGTGAGACGAGGTTACACTGTATTTTATTTTTGACTCCCCAGCACGCAGGTATGTGTACATGTTTGTGCTGGGGAATCTGTTGGCCACAGCTCGCGTCTCCAAATATATTATCTAAAAGCTCATTCTTTGAAATAATTTATCTGGAAATCAAACCCGGGATTGTTTTCTGTTTTTGTAATAATAGATAGGCTCTCTTATCACCCGTTTTCACTCCCCCTGCTTTTCTTGAACAGTAGAGACTCATCCTTTGTTTATTGTTTAGGATTTGGTTCCCGGTTCCTTTACTTTTCTCTGGCCTTAATAGTGGTGCTGTCATGAAAGTTTTTTTTGATATGCGCGGATGGTGGCTACTTCTCATAATATTATATAAATCACGTTTGTACAATATCTTTTCATGTTTAAAATTAAAATAACATAAAATAGAAATACCTTAGAGATGGCGACGACAAAGATGGCGACGTCAAAAACGGTGAGGACAAAGCCTATTTCAAGACCAATTGAAAGCAAGACGATCACTTAATAGACAAAGGTTTCTGAGTGTTTATCATGAAAGTCTTTTCAGCTGCAACCTAAAAATCGCTGGAATAAAGGAACTGAATAATTAAACTGTCCATTTTGCTCGTGAACAAATTTTGTCCAAATGCTGATAAATATATTATTTTTATTAAAACGACTAAGGTAAGTAATCACTCATAAATTTACTAAACTAAGTTGATTTATCTCCCTTTCCACTACAGATTGGACAGGAAATATAGAAATAAATGCAGAAGAAATAAATATTAATAATTATTATATAGTTTGATGTGTATGTATGTGTGTGTTTGCGTTTGTGTGTTTATGTGTTTGTGCGTATGTGTGTGCGTCTTTATTTGTGTGTGAAGAGGAAGAAAGACAAGTGCTTATATTATCGACTCAGGAGTGAGGTTTAAAAACAAAACAGTGAGTAGCGCCAAAGTTTGCGAAAATTGAAGAATACGATTGGTATTAATTTGGAAAGAGGTTTATTAAGGTGTATAAAGTGGAATCAGAGAGATTTACAGTGTTTACCAAAATGTAATCAACCGTGGTACCCTGGCTACAGGGTACGGATATGTTTGTTCGGATCGAACTTAGATAGTTTCTTACATTAGGGTGTTTAGTCACTCCCTTCTCAAGGTGGACGTTTTTTTTTTTTTATATATATATTCGGGGTGTTCATATATCTAGGGTGTCCATAATGGCCATGGACAAAATCTTCCTATTTCTCGAGGCTCGCCTCGCCCAGATCTCAATATTTTACCAATCCTTTTTTTAGTTCAATCGCTGGGTTGGAAATCCCAGTACTAGGCATCCTTCACAGATTTTTCGCAGGCTGTCCAAAGAAAAATATACGACAGAGGAGTAAATAACCTGTCGAAGCTATCAATCTCTACTCTTGTTTGCGCTAGTCGCGTGAATTGTGTACGAATTTCTCATGCTGTTGAAGGATGCCCATTTCCCGTTTGATTGTAAACATAGGTAAAAAAAAAACTGCCCAACTATTTAACCCATAGTTTGGAGGGAGATATCTTCCTGCCTTTCACCTAGACGTATTTGTCACTATTTTTTTTACTGGTAGCCACATTTGTCTTGAGAAGAGAAATAGCTTCTATGTTTTTTCACGATAGTTATTTCTTTTTTTTATACGATCTATTTTAAATCATTGTATTTTCCTTAGTCTGGACTAATTTAAGCGTCTAAGCAGCGATCTGAGAGACTACATTGTAACCCATCATTCAACCGTTGAAGTGTTTCCGATATTTTCTACAAGACATAAGAAAGGGACATAATTCAAGACACTGGCATAGTCTTCGAGGTAAGGATGCTAACCACAATTTCAAGACCTCATATTGATATCTACTGAGCGTGACTAATTGCTAAAGCTTGCAGGGCGTAAGTTTACTTTGTGTCAATAAAATCTAATACTAGTCTTATGAGATGGTACTATTTTAGAATTTATATTGGATAACATAAAAAAAACTTCGTCCCGATTATTAAATAAAAAAAGACAATTCTTCAACATTGGCTATAAAGCAATATGTCTTTCTAACTACTGCCATCATTCAACCAAGTCCATAATTCAGTCTTTCCTGATATGTTATTTTTTAAATCATTCTGAGAAAGGATACGTTCGAGGTGGCTTTACAGTTTCCAGGAAATGGACTTTTTTTCTTGATTAGGAGAACTTTGTAAAGACTATCTATATATCTATATATAAAATTCTGTGACTTTCGTTAGTCTGTCCGTCCCTTGTACTCGCCGTACACTGACCAATCAAAACCAAATTTTGTGGAGAAGTGCAAACAGATAAGGGGTTGCAAAGTACAGTTGGTCTTACTAGGATGCGTAAAAATCGCGAAGTAGAGTTTTTGTCAAAGTATTTTTCCAAAAAATCAGCTTCTTTCGTCGATTGACTTGCGAAATTGAACGAAACATCATTCGTTCAGTCAGTTGTGTGTCATGCGTGATACACACTTAGGCGATCATGTATCTTTCGATACATGACTGACGAGGCAGATTTTTTTTCCTGTCATTTCTTTCTGTAGTAGGCCAGTGGCCATCCAAGGCTATAGAACATAGTTTCAGCATTTTTCAGTTATTGTCCATATTTATTAATATGAATAGGCATTATATACTAAAATGTATACAGGGTGTTCAGACTAAATTTGACAGATTTTAATATTTTTTATTTTTTCAAATTGATTTGGAATATCTGTAAACAGCGAACATTAGCAAGAGACACAACGCAAAATGGAAACTACTAATTGTGGACATTTACTTAATTTTCTATACTTGCTTGATCTATTAAGGAATTGTTGTGAGCAATTTTAAAGGAAAACTGGAACAAAAAAGGACAGTGTTCATTTAAACAGTTGAAATTTAATCATAAGGAAAGAGGGCTTAGCAAATTTGGCACTCACAGGGCATACTGAACATAAGAAGAGAGGGAATCATCAAGTAACCTACCAAAGGAGTTAATGTGGATAGATGGTAAAATGGGGATTGGGTAGGGTAGTAAGTGAACAAACATGGATTAGTGCTACAAAGGATATAGGAAGTTGTGGAGAGACATGATCGCCCTAGGGATAAGGCATACAAAAGAAGAGAGACAAAATCTCAATATTAATGGATTCAGTCAGTCAGTTATGTGCCATGTTTGATACACGCTTAGGCGATCATGTTTCTTTTGATACATAACTGACAAAATAGGCTGTCATTTCTTTCTGTGGCAGACCAGTTGCCATCCAACGCTATAGAACCCAGTCTGACTTGCTATTTACCCATAGCTGGGGGTAGGGAGAAGAGGATTCATGCCTTTCCTAAGGGTATTAGCACGTAAATGAATGTAATGGATCTGACTGGTGTCCGATTTCTCAATCCGAGCCGCTATCCATTACTCAACCGTACCTCCTGATAAAAATGTTAGCGGTAACTTCAAAAATACTAAAAGTTCGAGTATATAAAATCCAATGACTTAGTCCGTCTGTCCGTCCGTCACACGCTCTAAAATAGCCATATATCGACCGATCGAAACCAAATTTTGGGGAGAAGTACAAAGATCTAAGCGAGTACAAAGTATAATTGGTTTTACTAGGGTGCGTAGTTTAGTACAAATAATGTTCATTCATTTTTTGGGAAAAAATTTTTTATAGATCTTTTATTTACGTTTTTATATATAAGGATCCAAGCGAGAAGCCACTAGAACGCAAGGGGTTACAGAACATTTGGAGCAAGATCAGATAGGAGTGATAGAAGAAAGGATGAGGAAAAGGATAGTATATAGATCAAGGCAACTGGAGATGTCGATTGACATTACATTTGAATAGCTGGAGATTATAGCTCTCAGGGAAACTGGAATAGGGAAGGGAGTTCCACAGGCGAGAGGTGCGAGACATGAAGCTATTGGAGTAGAAGAGACGGCTACATTTAGGAGTTTCGACAGTGAAATGGTAAGAGCGGGATGCCAGCCTTGTAGAGCGCTTGAACTCATGATGTCTGGGAACCAGCGAATGCAGCTCCTCAGAGCAATTGCCATGAAAGTATTTGTAGAACAGACGGAGGGAGGCGACGGCGCGTCTGTGAGAAAGTGACTGTAGACGAGATGCCAGAGCAGGGCCAATTATATTGCATATACGCCTCTGGCGCCTATCAAGAACCCCGAGACAAACAGAAGGGGCTCCAGACCGATTATATGGCAGCAATACTCCATGTAAGGGCGAATTGTTGATTTGTAGATCTGGAGGATCGATTCCAGGGAGAAAAATTTCCTGGCGCGGTACAGGGAGCCAACTTTCCTTGCGGTGGACGAAGCAATTGACTGAATGTATTTCTTCCATCTCAAATACATTGAGTGAATTGCATGCTCAAGCGTAAGAATATCATAAGAATTTATTCTTCGCTGTTAAAAAGGAAAAAAAAAAATTTTAAAACATTGTTTACCATGAAGTCCGATAATAACACGAAATAAAATTAAAGAAATTATTAATCCGCATTGTAGGTTTTTGCCAATATATTTTTCCAAACAAATCAGTTTTAATCGATTGGTTGGCGAAATTGAATGAAACGTATAATTTGTAAATTTCGACAAAAATGCTAGCGATAATTTCAATGATTCTAAATACTGTGACGATTTGAACATACATCAGCGTGTTACAAAAACTTCTAGTAATAAATAAAACTCCGAACTTGCAATATCTGAAGAATACGACCTATGAGTGAAATTTAACTGTTAAAATAGAAATCACAATTTACATTATCCGGACTATTGTCCTCATCTTTGTCGCTATATTTATCACAACTTTTCAGGCGTTGTACGCTCCGGCCTTCTTCAAGAGATTGGAATGTCGAACTGGACCCTTTATTTCAGTTCGACATTCTAACCACCTGAAGAAGGCCGGAGCGAACAACGACCGGAACGTTGTGATAAATATGGCGACAAAGATGAGGACAATAGTGTACATAAAATCTCATCTCAGAAATATGGACGGATCCAAAATAGAATCATTATTACATAGTCACAAAAGAGAAACTGAATTTGTTTTATTAATTGTTCACCCAAAGCAAGGCTTAAAAGCCACTCAAGGTAGAGAGTTAATGAATGACATTATAGTATGAACGTAAGATGAATGTAAAATGTCCATATTATAGGGAGAGATAAGAAAGATTACGGTTGACTCTAAACTTGAAGAGGATATAATTGTAGTGATTGGAGAACCATTTTTGTTCCACAAAGTATTGGTTGGCTTACGGCCTTATCACGTTGAAAAGTTAAGCAACGTTGAGTATCTAGATGGGTGACAGCTTGGGAATTTCAGTTGTTGTAAGCTTGGATGTGTGAGTGGTGTAATGGATAATGGCTGGGAATTGTTAATGGAAGAGCCGAGTCCCAATGACATTGTAGTCCGTTATATTCACTTACGTACAAATACCCTTGGGAAAGATATCAGTCCACCTCTTCTCCTCCAGCTATAGGTTAATTTGTAAGACGAAACCATTACTATCTAAAAATGTTTTTACAATCTAAAAATATTTGCTGGCTTTAAATAACCCGGAAAGGGTTGATAAGCCGTAAAAAATGTAATCATTCAATCCATCGAAGGAGTAGTTTTGGGGTAGAAGATTTTCGAATGGTACTTCTTTCTAGCTGATGGAACGTAAATCAAATGAGACTGATTCCTCCTGGTGTAGTTGACATGGCGGGTCCTAACTGTGAAGGTTTGAATTGGTGGAACTAATGAATGCAGCCCGTTAGAACATTTGCCATGGAAATAGTGATAGATTAACGAGAGGCTTGCAAAGTTTCATTTGTGGGGAAAGGGCTTGTAGGGTGGAAGATAATTACGTGAGGATTCATACCCCCAGGAGAAAGCCTTCTATAGCCTTCGATTGCAACTAGCAGAAAATAGCAACGCACTACGGGAAAAATCTGCCTCGTCATTCATGTATCGAAAGATACATGATCGCCCTAACGTGTATCAGGCATGGCACATAACTGACTCTCTCACACACACACACACACATATATATATATATATATATATATATATATATATATATATATATATGATTGTATAGATATACCCAAGTCACTCAAGTCAGAGGGTTACTGTATAATATCTAATAAGCATAAAAAGGTAATAAGAGCAATATGAGGTCAAGTAAGAAGAATACAGTTTAACCTTCGACTTGAGCATGTTTAGACAGAATGTTTTTACAATCTAAAAATATTTGCTGGCTTTAAATAACCCGGAAAGGGTTGATAAGCCGTAAAAAATGTAATCATTCAATCCATCGAAGGAGTAGTTTTGGGGTAGAAAGATTTTCGAATGGTACTTCTTTCTAGCTGATGGAACGTAAATCAAATGAGACTGATTCCTCCTGGTGTAGTTGACATGGCGGGTCCTAACTGTGAAGGTTTGAATTGGTGGAACTAATGAATGCAGCCGTTAGAACATTTGCCATGGAAATAGTGATAGATTAACGAGAGGCTTGCAAAGTTTCATTTGTGGGGAAAGGGCTTGTAGGGTGGAAGATAATTACGTGAGGATTCATACCCCCAGGAGAAAGCCTTCTATAGCCTTCGATTGCAACTAGCAGAAAGAAATAGCAACGCACTACGGGAAAAATCTGCCTCGTCATTCATGTATCGAAAGATACATGATCGCCTAAGCGTGTATCAGGCATGGCACATAACTGACTCTCTCACACACACACACACACACATATATATATATATATATATATATATATATATATATATATATTGATTGTATAGATATACCCAAGAGTCACTCAAGTCAGAGGGTTACTGTATAATATCTAATAAGCATAAAAAGGTAATAAGAGCAATATGAGGTCAAGTAAGAAGAATACAGTTTAACCTTCGACTTGAGCATGTTTAGACTGTAGAACAGATTTCTGATAAGAAGTTTTCCTGATCACGACAAAGTACCAGTTCTTGGGAAGAAGCTGTCCGAATGGGGCTCCCTTCTTACTAACGAAATACGAAGATAAATTAGAATGATTAATTTCCCTTCATGACGAGTCTTATCTGCGAAGGTCAACACTAATGGAACTAAGGAATGTAAATCTTCAAAAGACTTGCCTTGGAAATAGCGATCTAGTAGCGTGTGGCTTGCAGTGGTTCGTCTTTGGGAAATGAGTTGCCGGGGTCTGGGCAGTGTAGTAACAGGCGCCAGACCGTTTCCATTTTATTTCCAAAGTGTCTTCGCGAAAAGAGTGCAGAAAATATGATAACATTCAGGATATTCAATAGGTCGATTCTGATTAATGCGGCTTACTGATAAGTGATTGATTTTAGAATACGGAAAACTATATCCAACTAATGAAAGGTTTTAGAAAAGGCTGAAATATAACTAAAATAAATTATTCTCAAAAATAAATATTCTTAAAAATCTTTTCAAGCAAAAGCCTACTTGCAATGATAGAGAAGCTTTATTTATATGAAAAAACCTATTAGATTATGCCAGTGACTTTAATGGAGAGAAACAGTTTAGATGGTGATAGAGAACGTGTTCTGTGTATACACAGTAATATAAAAAAGTATTAAGACAATAATGAATGCTATGTTGGCGTTTTCAGGTCAGAATGAAAGACATATCTGTAAGTGTGTCTGTTATCTTTTTTTTTTTTTTTGTATTAAAGCTGTTAAAATTGTTTGCGTGGTTAGAGTCTTCCGTCCGGAATGAAAGACAAAAACATCTAAACAAGAACGAATAGGTATTTCAGAATTTTTATTGTTCGCTCTGATAGAATTCTGATAATAAAGATGACATTTCTTGGCAAGAATAGTACTATGAGGTCATGTAAGAAGGATAACGATTAACCTTAGACTTGAACAGTTTAAGATTGTCGTGATTAGGAAAACTTCTTATTAGACGTCTTCTACAAAGCCTAGGTCTTTGGGAAGATGTAGCTTCATTCTTACTAATGTAATATGAAAGTAAAATAAAATGAACGAGTTCTGTGAACACACAGTAATATAAAAGAGTATTAAGACAGTGATTAATGCTGTGTTGGCGTCTCAGGCCAGAATGAAATACATATCTGTAAGTGTGTCTGTTTTCTTGTTTTGTTTTTTTTTTATTTGTATTAAAGCTGTTAAAATTTGTTTGCAAGGTTGACGTCTTCCGACCGGAATGAATATAAAAAAAAACTAAAAAAAAATGTGTTGTTTCTGAATTTTTATTGCTAGCTCTGACAGAATTCTGATAATAAAAATGACATTTCTTGTTCCAGTGTCTTATTTTCTACTACTATCATATGTTAGTGATTAATTACTCTTGTATTCTCTTGTAAAATACAACAATCTGATTAAGCAAATTATTTTCCTTTTGTATAGGTTGCATGATATTCCCATGTTTTTTTATTGTTATACTGTAGCTATGCTTTTATTACTTGAAACGTTATGACAGTGTATATTTCGCATCTGATATAGATGCCACATTTATTTATTAATCAGTATGTATTACATCTATCAGCCTACGCATTCAAGTAAATATTAGTAAAGAAAATGCATTCCCCGGCAAGGGAAATCAACGTTTGGTCCGATATGCATTTACCGCACGAACTAGAAGAATGTTGACGCAAGCAAAGGTCTATTTTCTCTTTTTAAGAAAAGCACATCGTCTTCACTCGGATTATTTTCTCGAACAATTCATATTTATTCAGGTTCGAGTCAAAGTCTTACCATAGGACAGTTTCTCAAGCATTAATGGATTTATTTCTAATCCAACATTTTTCTTATAGTAGACACTTCGTATTTTAAATAGACGCCCCATTTTTATGTATTAAACAATGTATGAATACGACAGGCCGTAGACTTAATAAGTACTGTTTAATAAATTAAAATAGGGAGCTATTTTTTCAAATACGTGTATTCAATATAACGTTTGAAGTAATAATTTGAATTAGAGGTAAATAAATTCATTCTTTAGAAATTACTCTAGTTATATATATATATTCAAATAATATTAAATGCTTAGCGTAAATAGACTACCGAGCTGGGTTAATATTCTCTGTTGAAAATAGATGAGTAAGTTATACACCAGGAGTTGCCAATATTTTTGCGTCATCGACCATTTTCTCATGGACAAATTTTTCTACCACCCACCTGTATATTAAAATTATACAGTAATAATTAATTTATGTTTTTTTTTACAGGTATTTATTCCTGTCTTGGAAAATTCGAGATGTCCAATGGTATGAGAAAAAACAAAAAGTAAAACAATTTGAAATAAGATTAAATCTACTAAAGGCCACTTTTTAATTTTATTAACAAAGTTGTTCTTCGTTTACCTTTATGTGCTTTAAATCTGATAAAAATGAAGTGTGTCTATATATATATATATATATATATATATATATATATATATATATATATATATATATATATATTAATGCATGTTTTGTCTATTTATTTTAAGTAAGTTCCTTTCACATTGTCTGCTAATTATATATCAACGGCTTCCCATACTTAATACTTTTTAATACGTTTTTCACTCTCGCGTGGTCATGTTCGACGTCACGAGCTGTGACACGATTTTCGCTTCCGCGTCTCGTATATACGAGTCTGTCGTTCCTTGAAATTTTCATGCAGCAAGGGCGGACTATCATTGTTGTTTCTTCCGTGTGTTGTTTGATTTATTGAAATTGTCATCTTTGATAATGGCTTGTGTAAGCCGAAAGCTTAGATTGGATTTGAACATGTATCAGTATGGTGGTTTCCTTTCGTCTTTCAACGATAATGTTATTAAGCTTATCAGGCAATTTGAATGGAACTTATATATATATATTGAATCTTTCTATACTTCGTTTTTGATTGGTTATTCTAGCTTTTGTAACAATGTTTCCCCCTAGTGTAGGATCGTTAATTAATCTGAAACTTTTAGAACCATTTATTTTATTTTCAACATCATCACTTGATAAGACACAGAGTGTGTTGAAACAAATTGGCTATTTTTGTAGTGATTTTAACATACTTATGTTATAATTTTTTTATAAAAATAATTAATATATATATATATATATATATATATATATATATATATATATATATATATATAAAAAGGTGATTGAAAAGTAATTCCCCATTTTAAAATTCTTATAATTTATTTATTAACTCTATTTTTTTACAAGAAATGGATATGAGAGCAAAGCGTTTGGCATGAGGCTTCATTTAAAATTACATATATCCAAATATATATATATAGATTTCCACCAGCTCCTCGATCCGTCCAGGATAGTCAACTGATTTCCCTAGGAACTCTTGTGTTATGGAAGACATAACTCTTATATTCGCCCTTCAAGTCATTGCAAAGTGTTGGTTTGGTAAGTAGTGATACTTTCAAAAAAAAGTCAATGATATCAAGTCAAGCCTGGCTGGCCTTTCATATATCATATTTTAATCACCCTATCTATCTATCTATATATATATATATATATATATATATATATATATATTGCCTCGAATAAGACCCAGTTATTCTAATTTAGTTTCCTGTTGTTTTTTTAATTTTATTTTAATTTAAAATAGCTTATTTGCATATCTCCTTTGAATATTTATTTCGGGAAACTTATGTTGAAATATATTTTTAAAACTTAATATCCAATATCGCCCATCGAAATTTCCAATTTCCCACCCAACAGTTGAACTCGCTCATCGGTGAGCGATCACCCACTTTAGGAAACTCTGTTATACACCAGCATATACATGAGTTGAAAATGTTATGCCGAAATAACAAGTAGGACATTCTAAAATTATTGTAACCTAGGGAAGGTTACTGAATAGAACAATCACACAAAGGTTAGTAATGAACGATAATACTTAGGACACGAACAACACATATAAGATTCGCCCGCGCTGCGTAGAAAAAGGAGTCAACTGCTAGAAGTGAGTCAATGAATCTACACCTACAGGATATCTACCAACCACCCCACGTTATCAGATGTGGCACAAAGCCGAATTTAATGTGGGGTATGCGAGCCCGAAGACTCGGACAAAAATTCCCCGTAGACTCCGTATAAAATGGGGTCGAGTAGCTGTTTCCTGAGACGAGACTCTGCCCTTCGACATAGCCTGGCGTTCCTCTCTGCCCAGAAGCAAATAGCTTGACCAGCATAGTTGGAGACGAATCTCCAACTGCAGGATATCTACCAATGGCCCCACGCTGTCAGATGATGGCACAAGGCCGAATAATGTGGGGTACCCGACCCCGTTTTATACGGAGTCTACGGGGAATATTTCCTGGGAGGAGACTGATCTTCTCTGCCCGGAGAGAGAGATTTTGACCAGCACAGCTGGAGACGAATCTCTAACTGCAGACCAACATACAGTATTTACTACTGTGTTTATCTGAATGGGGACAAATCCATTAACCTCCGTAGGTATGCTACAACAGAAATAAAATTCCAACTTGTATGACGAGGAAGACAGTGATATTTTAATCCATACTAACCTTTAAAATACATATTTATCAATTCAGTACTTTACTTTTCTGTTAATATCCGTTGCTGGGTTAAACGTGTTGCACGAAAATAAATTTACTGTTACAGTCACACAAATTCATAGCTCATCATTAAGGAATAACGATAAATTTCTACAAGATTCGCTCGTTGAATTATTGTGAATAACTCTATATTTGATGAATGTATTAAATATGTAATGCAGTCGCTAAGACGTATATTGGAAAAGATGAGAATAACTTCGAATGCTGACTGGCAAAATAATAGTGTTAGTAATAATTTCACTAAAGTTGCTGAAACAATGGCCGGTTCCTAGAAAGTACCTAATTATACCTGTCTTGCTCTAACTGTACAAGCGTCGGTTCAGTACAAAATTGCTGCCATATCTGGGCTAGAAATGATCGAACCTCTCTTTCTAGATTAAAAAGCATTTATGCTGCCTTGTCGGCGAGGGACCCATGAACATATGAACAATCATTGTAGATGCTAGAAAAAAAGTGACCAGCACCTTATACCGCTTGAAAAAGACTCCATCTGCTATGCTCTATCTTTACAAGAGTCAGATCAGACCAAAAATGGAGTATTGCTACCATATCTGGGCTGAAAATACCAAATACTCACATTCCAGTCTTGGCAGAATTGAAATGGCATTTATGCAGCCTTGTGAGTGGTGAATTATTTTCCACCCTACAACTACTTCCCCAGATGAAATGTTGTTAGCCTCTTGTTACTCTAATGCTATTTTCATTCCAGATATTCAGATGAGCTACATTCTTTAGTTCCACCAATCCAGACCTTCACAACAACAACCCACAATGCCACATACACAAATTTATAAAGAAAAAAAAGAAATGAAATAAAAACATTGTATATTTTGTTTTATTTTCAAATTTTCTTTTACCGGAGATATTTCAGATGTTGGGTCCATTTTGCCCTGATCTATCTGTACAAAAGTTGGGTCAGAGCAAAAATGGAGTATTGATGTCATATCTGGGCTAGAAATCATTGAACTTCTCTTTCCAGACTTGATAAAGTTAAAAAGCATTTATGCTGCCTTGTCGGCGAGGGATTGTTTCCCAACCTACAATCACTTTCCCCAACAGACATGACATCACAAATCTAGTGCTATTCTATCGCCTTTTCCATGAAAGTGTTCTAATAAGTTCCATCAGTTTAGATATTTATGGCTAGAGACTACACTGCCAGGTGCAGGGGGCGAACCATCCAATCTCCTTTGAAAGATTATAATTGCTAAAAACCTTTACGTTAAAAAGCATTATCCAGTTTTATTCTAAACACAGTCTTTGTTTATTTTATTATATATGAAGAAGCTAGTAAGTTATCATTATCGAGTTTACCCTAAATTCTCTCCAGTGAAGTTGAATGGCTTCACTCTCAGAGATGTTCCTTGCTTTGAGAGTCTTTTAGGACTCAAGTTCACACCAGATGTCCAGAGGAACCCATGAACATATTAACAATCATTGAAGACGCCAGAAATAAACAAAGTGACCAGCAACTTAAACTGCTTGAGAAAGACTCCCTCGGCTATGCTTTATCTTTACAAGAGTCAAATCAGACAAAAACTGAACCATTGATGTCAAATCTGATCCAGAGCCAGTTTTGACTCTAGGTTTATCAGGCACAAAATATGCTGTTGGTATAACTTAGGTGCTAGAATGGTTCCGTTATTCTAAATAAAATATAATTTTTTTAAAAATATTAAATTAAAAATAAAAACACACACACATTAAACAAAAAAAAAACCTATGAAATTAAGAAAAACGCATTTTGGTATTTTAATAAATATTGTAATAATTCTATAAAAATAAACATTTTTTTTAAAACTCCAGGCATTAAGAAAAAAGAGTGAGGACAAAGTCTTTGATGTGTTTGTCAGTTTATTACACCCTTTCCATTTTTTTATTGTTTTATAATAGGAATAGTTCAGTGATATATATCCTCAACACTACCTCAGTCACACTCCTCAACCCAACCTTCCAGTCAACGAGTTGATGCCGCCACTTTCTTTGATTTTCACCGATTTTCAGTCGGGCTACATTTAATTTGCCCTTTTTTAATTGATACATTCCGGAAAAAAAAAATTATAGTGCACGGAATCAATTATTTAATATGGACAAAAAAAATCAGTTGAAATAAAATGTGTTATTTGAAAAACAGCGCATACACGTCATTAGATATTTTAAAAATATTATTTATAAAATTAATGAAATACATTGTCTATTAAGTATTTCGCCAGGCTGATAGGCTCAGATCTACGCAGTCCGAGCAGCAACGTTAATTTTACTTTACCCTTTTTTACTATCTTTGTTTTTTTCTTTCCTCTTTATTATGGACAATATCAACGAAATGCATTTCGGTGAATATTTCGTGGCAATTCATTTTTGATCCAGCTGAAGTAAAGAATAAAAACGACGCACTGCGAAAGATTTTGCTGCTTCGAAATAGATATACTTGAATATTGACTCACTCCGACTAATCCTGAAAAGTCCGACCAGCGGAACGCCACTGACTGAGGCTGCTCAGTCCCTTCTTTCTAGCTTTGAAAGAGTCCAAAAGTGTTTATGCGGTCTTGTGGATGGTTAGATATTTCCCACACTACAACCCCTTTCCTGCAGACCAAATCTTTCTCGCTACTCTGTCGCTATTTTAGTAATATATTTTCAGATGAGTTACATTCCTTAGTTCCACCAATGCAGATATTTACAGCTAGAAATCATCATTCCACGTACTCGAGGTCGACAAACGGAATACGAAGTAAATGAGTTTATTTCCTTCGTATTCCATTTGTAAGGAAGTATTTCCACTAAGACAGCTTCTTCTCCAGGACGGTTACTTTGTGGAACAGACTCCCGAGAGGATGCTTCCTAAATCACTACGATCTTAAACTCATTAGGTCTAAGGTCAGCCATTATCTTACTTCATAATAAGCATTTTGTTATCTTTATGCCATTTCAACAACCTCAATTAGTAGCCCTCTGCCTTGATCGACTCTTTGGACCGGTATTGGATGTACAAATGTATGTAAAAATGCAAATGCCGGTAATTAGTTGTACAATCTAAACTTGTGTAAATATAAGAAAGTGTTCAATTTGCTTAGTTTAAAATGGAGAGTGCTTCCCTACTATATATATATATATATATATATATATATATATATATATATATATATATATATATATATATGATATACCTCCTCGACGTCATTGTCTTCATCTTCGACAGAAAAATATATTTAATTTATAAAACTTACATTTAATTGATTACTTATTAATTATTATTATTACTGTAACTAATCAAATATAATACGCATTTCTATATGATATTCTTTCATGAAACGTGTCACGGCGTCGACGATCATGGCTCTCCACAATTTCTCTCATTTTTCCTCTGACTTTCGATACACCATAATTCAGATTTGGGGGGGGGCTTTGTATTGCCATCAATTGACACAGACCCATTAGGCAGTTGACTTGCTGCTTCAGTCTACATCTCTTCAATATGTCCTTTTCAATTCTTCCGTTTCCACATTATATGCCACGTATATTTCAACAGTCTCTTTCTGATTGTTCGTTATATTCGCAGATATTGCCCACCAGAATGATTCCTCAGACATATCTATTCTATAGAAAGTTTCGGGCCTCGATGACATCAGACATTCTTTCCCATGGGCCCAGCCGAGAGCAATAATTTCTTGACTCGCTTTCTGGCATAGCTTCCACATGATTGCAAGAAATGTAGACAGAATTGAGACCAATGAGTGTGTATATTCCGTAAAACTTGTTCGTTGCTGTCATTTTATGTCCATGGTATGCTCAGCATACTATTCTCTCGTATATAAATCGCGCCTCTAAATTTCGACTATGTAATTCTGGGACACGATGGCATAATGGATAGCGGTTCGCAGAGACGAGTTCGAACTCCATTCGAATCCATTACATTCACTTACGTGCTAATATCCTTGGGAAAGGTATGAATCCCTCCAGCTATGGGTAAAATAGCAGGACAAACTGGGTGCTACGGGTTCTATAGAATTGGATGGCGACCTGTTGCGGGAAAAATCTGCCTCGGCAGTCATGTATCGAAAGATCACCTACGCGTGTATGACGTGTAGCACGTAACTGACTGAATTTTGGAGCAAAGACCTGTTTGCGTATAATACGAACTGATGTTTTAGAATTTGTAGCAGTTAAATTTAAGCTAATTTTAGCATTTTTTCAACAGTTTGTCTGGTTTGTTCCGGAAGATGAAAAATAAACAGGAGAGTTACACATGCGCAGACTTCATGAAGACGGTCACAGTGATGAACATTAAGTTTACGTTGTATCTGAGAAAACTACACAGGACGCATTAAGCTACGATTTGATTGGTTGTTGATTTTACATCAAGATCGAAGTGCCAGTTTTAGAGATAATCTAATGGCACATCCTTTAGTTATTTTATGTTATTTTTTTTACTATGGTTTCTGTAATACAAGTCTCAAGAGCCACTCAATGTAGAAGATTACTAAATAAGGATGATGCAAGAGAGATCAAGGGTGTACATTGTGTAGGATAGATAGCGTCTGAAACTCGACATGAAGAGGTTAGGACTGTCGTGGTCAGGGAATCCTCTTGGGAATCCTTTCCACAATGCAACTGTTCTAATGATACATTAAGGAAAGACGTTGGCCATGAGAGAAACAATCGAAACTCTGGGACTTTTGGAAATGATGTCACGGGTTAGAATTACTGAAGAATTCCTAAGGTCCATTCTGAGAACTTCGGTAAGAAGTTGAGAATCTCTGGGATGGAGCATTGTGGGAAAGCAATAACACAATACTATCTATCTATCTATATATATATATATATATATATATATATATATATATATATAAAAAAAAAAAAACCTCAACACTAATATTCCATTGGAATCGTAATCACGATCAATTCATCGGACCTACAAATTCAAAACAAAAAAAATATATATATATATATATTCAAACTATACATATATATTCAAATTCAACTATGTATATATAATTTTACGATAAACATGTATTGTCGGTAATTTTTTAATATCAAGATTTACTACTGTTATTATAAAATTATATTTTTATACTTCATAGTATTTTTTAGAAGTTCACTACTTGCCCATAGCTGGGACCCTAACAGGTGCTACCAAACAAGTTATAGTGGACGTGGGAACAACAGCAATTAAGAGATGGTTCTACGCCCTTCAGAACGTCGCCAAAAGGAAATGTACCGCGACGCTTGAGCAAATTTTGGACGTTTTTCCCTTGGGCCACATTCTCGGTCATCGGGGTTTGATAAATATACCTGATAAGTTTGTGTGAATGGATGGTGGACCGGACGTGGGAGGAAGGACAAGGGATAAAAATTGCTAAGAATTTCAAGAAATAGGATGTTGTGGAGAGCCATGATCGCCCATGTATGTAAGTGACACGGCAAGAAGAAGAAGAAGAAGAAGAAGAAGAAGAAGAAGAAGAAATCGCTTTTTCATGACATTAATCATAATTCTGGATATAAAAAATATGCTTCAACTACGAATTTTCTGTGATGTCAGACGCCTTCGTCGTTGTAACTTTTGTGATGTCAACGAATGCTTGTTATCACGTTCGTAATTCTCGTTGTAGTCGAGATTTTGGAATCGCAGATACTAGTAGTAAAGCCTTCGAATAATATTCGTACTAGTAATACTTGTTCGAATAGTAACCGCCGAATAGTAATCCAAAGAGTGATTGATATAGAGAAATAGTATAGAGGATACTATAAAGAATGGCGATCACTTAGACGCCACGCTAATTCCCATATCTCAGTCAGTTATGTGCCATGCGTGATACACGCTTAGGTGATTATGAATCTTTCGATATATGACTGACGAGACAGATTTTATTTTCCCGCAGTAAGTTGCCATTTCTTTCTGCGGTAGACCAGTTGCCATCCAAGGTAGAAACCAGTTTGCCCTGTTATTTACCCATAGCTGGGCGGGGGAGAAGAAGAGGATTCTTATCTTTTTTAAGGGTATTACAAAGTAAGTGAGTGTAATGGATATGACAGGAATTCGAGCCGCTATCCATTACTCCACTATGCCTCCTAATTCTTATATATACCTTTCTTTTACAATCAAGTGGTCTACTTATTAGAAATAGAATCTGCTGTGTTTGCTCACTGATGATCTGTGTTCAAACTCCAGTGTTGGCAACGACACTTTATCCCTATACTTTATAGACAGTATGAGAAAGACTGTGCAATATGTTGAGATTGGAGGAAATAATAATGTAATACTAATCTGTAAGCTGCACTCAATAAATTGCTTTCGACGACGATTGCTTATTGTAATCAGCTTAGAATTACTTTTTTTAACTGTGTCTTTGTTGGAATAAAATTCATTGACCAAACGGATTTCTCTTTCTTTGGTTTTGATCACAGCTCATTTCCTCATTAGAATGCTGTTGACTTATCGTGTCACGAGGGACAGACAATGATCTGTAGGCACAAACAGTTGGCGTCCTGCGATAATGATTGATTGTTTCGCGGCCGATTTCCAGGTTTATCGCTGAATGAAAAGAAAAATTACAGCCGTAACAACGATTGCAATTGTTTGAGCATCCGATCAACAGATGTGTACCAGCCAAGTGTCCACCCACAGGTGCACAATTCAAGAGAGCTGAAGTGATATATATATATATTTTTTTTTTTTTGAAAGATGAAGAACTGAGAATCACGTAGACAAATCATGCGAGCAATGAGGAAGTTTCAAGAAAAAAAAACAGGCGCTATAATGAAACTGACATTTATGCGGGGTAAAATGTTAGATTGGAGACGACGTCGTTTGTAGGGGATTTAAGATATATCACCATATCTGGCCCTTTTCCTCGAGAAAATATTATAATTAAAACCCTCCGAACACCAGTTGTGTAGACCGCGAGAAAGGTAGACGGTATAGCGAAAGAGTAAAAAGCACGTGGTAAAAATAAGAGCATGAAAACCGGCCTGGTCGATGTTATCTTCCTTTTCGCAGGACATTTAAGAAGTTGTCACGACGGCCGGTTAGGGACGACGGCCCGTCACTGACGAAAACTTATGCGGTGACGGACACCAGATGCTGCGTAGATCACGAAAAAGATAGACATGATAGCCCTCGGTGGTAAAGGGAAAAAACGAAAACAACGTGGTCTAGAAGGAATATAAAAGATATCGATCGGCCTGCTTCTTTTTCCTCCTGGAAATATTACAAGGCCTCCGAACACCAATTACTTTGTAGACGGCGAGGAATTTAGACGTGATATTCCCCTGGTATTAAATTTTATTTGTTTGGTTGCTTTGTTTTGTTTTACGGTATATCAACCTCAAGGGTTTATTTGATGACAACAAGTTTTTTATTACTAGTAATATTTTTTATTTTAATGTATTGCTGGCAATATTTTTTTTCCAAAAATGTATTGCTGGTAATATTTATTTTCTTCAAAAATGTATTGCTGTCATTAAAAACTATTTTTACACTTTCATAGTGATGTGAACCAAATTTGTAGTTAACTATTTGTCCACATTTGGAGCTCTAACAGGTGTTACCATCCAGGGTCAAGTATGGTAGCACCTGGTAGCTAGGAACATCAGAAATTAAGAGGTGGTTCCACGTTCCCCAAAGCCTCCTGACCAAAGGCCTTGCTGCTAGATGTAGTTTATCGTCTTACCCAGGACGTGGATATAGTTTATCGTCATACTCAGTACGGCCCTCGGTGGTAAAGTGCTAGAATAGAGACGACATGGCTTGTAGGGAGCATAAGATATATCACCTTATCTGGCCCTTTTCCTCGAGGAAATATAATTAAAACCCTTCGAACACCAGTTGTTGTGTAGACCGCGAGAAAGGTAGACGGTATAGCGAAAGAATAAAAACCACGTGGTAAAAATAAGACATCAACCGGCCTGGTCGGTTTCCCTCTGGTAAATATTACAAGTACGACCCACTCGATTTCTGTCCTTTCATATTGAATGTTTTATCCATATATGTTAGAGTGCCTCTGTGTGACGGAAATGGTGACAAGTATGTTGATACGAGGGTTGATTGAACAGGGCGACCAAGATGATCTCATTTAATGTGAGTAGATGATATTTTTTTTATTCCATTGATGTTTCTGTGCTTGGATCCCATTGGTGAAGAAGCTTTTTGTGTTGATCAAAAATATTTTGGAGCAAATACATATTTGGAATTCGTCTCTCTCAGCCATTTTGATCCTTTTTTCCAATGTGCTACTTTTTTCTTTTTCTTTTTTTTTTACTGTGACTTCCACGATACAATCAAGGCAGATGATTGATGAATGAGAATATTGTAAGAGGGATCAATAAGTGCATATCAATAAGTGCATATCAATAAGTGCATATCAATAAGTGCATATCATGAAGATATATAGGATAGATAGCGGTCGATGAGATGAAGGTTGTACTATAAGGAAAGCACCCTGTTGAAAGTACGTTCCACAATGCAAGAGGTCTACATTATAATACAAGGCTCGAGAGTCACTTATGGTAGAGGGTTACTAGATGACAGATGTGAATCCATTTTCTACGTGTTGTGCCTGAAATGGCGGTTACGTACGATTACACGCTTATAGATTTTACCCGTTTAGTGACCATAACTTGTCGTTAGACGAGTAATTGTTGTATTACATATTAACAGAAGAGGAATGATAATAAAACATTCATACTAATGGATGTTGTTGATCTTTTCTTCGCCATCCGACTCTTCGAAATCCAATTTTTCTAATGTCCTGCCTGTTACGTCTTCGTCACTTTTTATTTGTAAAATGATTAAAAACGAAAGAAAAAAAACAAGTTTTTTAATTGTTTTTTAATACAATTCCATTTCATTAAAATACTCTCATTTTTTTTTTACCTCGCTGAATATTAAACACACCGTTCTAAAATCAAACATAAAACATTTGAAAGCAAAATTAAGTTTTCCCCTAATAGCCATGATAAATTTCCGTCCACCCTGGTACGCGTTGCTTGCGTGGGGTAGCTGTGGATTGATGTAATCTATTACACCCCACCACCAGCCCGCTAAACCAGCTTTTGTTCTTGATCAATCACCCTGTATCGATTACTAAGCACCCAATCACCTTTTTCTCTGAATAGCATTAATTCCCTTCTTATGCGTTACTGAATTTCTTCTCGCGTGTTGACCGAAGAATCGGCGAAGTTCCATTTCTTTACTCTCGTGATCAAGTATTAAATTTTGCCGATCATTTAAAATATCAACGGCGTGTAATGCTGAATCTTGATAGTAATATCTGTTCAAGGTTTTATTTTCAGAAGAATAGATCAACAATATTCATTATGATTGGATTATTGTCGTTCAGCTTCTATTAATATGTAAAACCACAATTCAACGCTTAACAACCAGGTCGTTCGCTAAACGGGATGATCGCTCAGCGTGTCGTTGTATCGGATCGCTATTTTAGTCCATATCCCGCGTGAAATGGGGTTGTGTCAAACAGCTTCAAATATCGTTGTGGGTGCTGACTTAGTCGTACTGCTGGCGTGTATATTCAGTTGTATGGTTATTAGGTTTGTAACCTTGGGTTTCACGCGATCATCAGACAAACAAGCAGGGTTGCAAACTAATATCCATACAACTGAATATGTTAGCCCTAGCATAAATACTGAGCACTTTCCGCTAAGTACCGCATATATATATATATATATATATATATATATATATATATATATATATATATATATATATATATAGTGTGTGTTTTATCTATGCAGCATTTTTTCATTGATGCATGTTTCATTAAATAATATAGACAAGTTTTGTCTATTTATTTTAAGTAAATTTCTTTATATTTTCTGATAAGCTTAATAATATTATCATTGAGAGATGAAAGAAAAACACCATATATATATATATTATTTTTTTTTTTTAACATATTTTTTAATCCTATCTAAGCTTTTGGCTTACATAAGCCATCATCAAAGATGAAAATTACATTTCAATATATTAAACAGTATACGGACAAAACAATAATGATAGTCTGTTTTTGTTGCATGAAAATTATCAAAGCAACGACAAATTCGTGTATACGAGACGCGGGAGCTAAAATCACACCGCAGCTTGTTAATTAATTAAATTTAAAGTTTTTAGCTTCCATTTTTGAAGCATGGCTGTGTAGCGAAAAAACCATATTTTCAATCAGTTAATCTATATATATATATATATAAATTCATGAATCATTCATACAAAAAAACAAATATAGAGGTTAATGATTCATGAATTTATAAATTATAATTTGCCCTTTAATTGATATATATATATATATATATATATATATATATATATATATATATATATATATATATATATATATATAAGCCTTTATGACGCAAGGCAAGGTTATTGTATTTAAAATTCTGAAGATCAAAGGAGAAGAAACTGTTAACATAGAACTTACGGTTAAATCTACCCATTTCAAGTGTAAATTATGAGAATTTGCCGTCAATTTGGGACTGTGCTTAAATTCATAATGTCTGAAGACGATATGCTAAGACAGGACCAATAACATTGGAGATTTTTCCTTGGATTTCTATCAAGAATCTCTAAATATATAGCAGAAACATCAGACCAGATGTACCAGCCATATTCAAAGCAAGGAATAGTAGATTTATAATATGTAATTTAGATTCTGACAAGAAAAATTGTCTAGCCCAACAAAGTGAAACATCTTTCTTAGCTTCAAACATAGCAGTTGATTCAATATACGCTTTCCATTTCATGTCAGCTGAATAAGGTTAATCTGGGTCACTCTCCTGGAGATTAGAATCAGCTTTGTTGAAGGAGGGTAAAAGGATATATATATATATATATATATATATATATATATATATATTATATATATATATTATCACCATTCCAAGAAATACATTTGAATCAGTACCACGCAAAAAACTTATTTTTATATGTGGAAATATCTAGCCTTTGAATGAAGAAGTCTGCGAAACTAGAAACACGTGTAGCAGAATTATGGAAAATAGAGTATAATATATATTTTAAAATAAAAAATACACATTTCAGACAAAACCGTTTGCGGTTTATCTTTTAAAATGTACACATTTCTCTCGTTGGAACCACTATAACCTCTTCCCTATATATATATATATATATATATATATATATATATATATATATATATATATATATATATATATATATATATTATCATATGGCTTTGACATGATATGAATTGGATATAACTTTCTAACAAAATATAACATTTTTTAAAAATTGCGCTACTTAAAATGAATATCAGTTTCTTTTCCTCATG
This sequence comes from Acanthosepion pharaonis, assembly GCA_903632075.3. NCBI lineage: Eukaryota > Metazoa > Mollusca > Cephalopoda > Sepiida > Sepiidae > Acanthosepion > Acanthosepion pharaonis. Next base: position 1,460,221 of record CAHIKZ030003303.1, on the reverse strand, counting down.
CAACTTCTTTATAAACCTGTATATGCCTCATGTGAGTCAATGGATTTGGATATCCCATAAATTTCGTAAATTGCCTGCATTGGACACAGATGTGTTGGTAGTGAAAGGCATAGGGGAATAAGAAATACACGACTCAAATGTATTGGGAAATGTATGAAACTGTCTTCCCCCAACTAATGGTTAAATAATAGGATTGTATTTGGAAAAAGAAACATTATTAGCAAAAAATCTTAAAGGAATATTTACTTGCAAAAATGCATTATTCTTATAACGTAGAATATGTTTCGGCTTTACATATTCAACAAATGATTGATAAACCGTGAAAAAAAACAAAACGATTCAATCTGAAAATGAGGATGATTTTTAGTTCTCTCTACAAAAATCAGCCTTTTCTTTTACTTGTGTCAGGTTGGATGCTGCCATGTTAATGCTCTCGATATGTCTTAAAGTGAAATGAAAATGGTAATATTTGATGCATACCGCGTAACATTATGGTAAATTGTCTTCTATTTACATATCTCCATTTATAGATCTCCAATTTTATGTTCTCTATTGCGCACCAGATGTTGCTTTGAATTTGGATATGCGTCGACATATCTATCGAATTCATGCCTTGAGGCGAGAGCGACTTTAGCACATCTGCTCTCAATATTTATGTTCTGCAATCATTCATGCCATTTTCGGGGTCTTTTCCGGTGTCACATTGCTGTATGAGCGAGACAAACAGTGCAAAGAAATTCCACTAAGTGGACACTTTATAGAACAGTTTTGAAAAAACAAAAAATGAAGGATAAAAATATACACTATTCGGACTATTGTCTGAATCTTGGTCGCCATGTTTATTACAACGTTTCGGCCGTTGTACGCTCCGGCTTTCTTCAGGTAGTTGGAACGTCGAACTGAAGCCTATATTCGGTGATTCGACGCGCCGTGTTTAATGCATGCCAGTTATCTACTGTTAATTCCTCTCTACAAGCTCTCCACTGCCTTAAACAGGTATTGAACTCACACCCTTCGGGTTCTGTCATTGGGTCTAACTAACGTTATTATCCACTGTGCCACGTGTCTTTGAGGATATTTGTGGATGAATTTCTGGGTATTATAAACCTAATGTGTTTAGCAACCTTTTTTACCAGTGCTCATATTGGAATGTTTGCTGTTATAAAATTATATTTTTATCAGAGCTCATATTGCGATTTTTGTTGTTACTATTTCTTTTCTCTGGCACTCCTTATTAATGCTTCCCATATTGTATTCATTACAATATAATGTACTCGGACCATAACGGATAATTTCCGGATATAACTCACCTACAGTTTCCTCTACATCAAAGGAATGCAAATTCGAATCCCCAGAAGGGTACATATACTATTTTTCAAACTCTCAAAAAACCCTAGCCGGTAGACGTAAATTATACTGTTTAAATACAAAGATACCTACTCTAAAACTCAGTCAATTATGTGCCATGCCTGATACACGCCTAGGCGATCATGTATCTTTCATATATATATATATATATATATATATATATATATATATATATATATGTGTGTGTGTGTGTGTGTGTGTGTGTGTGTGTGTGTGTGTGTGTGTGTGTGTGTGTGTGTGAAGAGGGAATAGCTTGCAAGTGTATGGACACATGATCGTGTGCAAGTGCATGGAAACAGTGCGATATAACTTCACTGCAAGATTTGACAAACCCACTCCTGCAAAGTAGGTAGTTACTAGTAGGGGGTGACAAGACCTTAGGACCACCCTAGAACTCATCCATAGAGTCATTACTGTATATATCAGTAGATGATATATCCGAGGGACGATGAACTCAGCGTTCATAAATATACCAAATTATAAATGATGTCTATCTATCTATGTATCTGCATATTGATAGATAGAATCGATGCTGGAGATTTGTAGAAATATATAGCATGGAATGAAAGAAAGAACTGAAGAAAGGAAGACAACATTAAGCTTAAAAAGCGTCCAAACCAACGCGACAGTCATGGTCTCCCCAAATTACACATTAAGACAAAATAGTCAGGAAATACAATAGGCTTTGCAAAATTATTAGATAATAATAAAGAAATTACGGACTAAATGTTAAAACTGTAAAGACGATAATGAAGGAATAATATATTAATTTTCAAAGGAATACTTAATTTTTTTTTCATCCGTTTCTGAATGAGTATTTTTTTTTAAGTGAAAGCGAATATTGATTATTATTCAGTATTTTTTTTTTTTTACGAGAACACAACTGAGCAAGAAAAACGCGCCAAGAAAAAAAAATTGGTCTAATCAGTGGATAAATTTAATCACAACTGCCCAGTTCAACCATCTTTGAACAGATAGGAAAGTTTTCCTGTGACTATTTGCTATTGAGCTTGTTGTTGATTGTGGAAAGGTTACCTACTAATTTGCATTTGAGAGTGATAGTGTCGATGTGTGATAAATACTTATTGAGTCCGGAGAGAAAGGTTGAAAGTATAAAGACTTTCGTAATTAAAATGATTTGCTTCTTGGGAAAAGCGAAACGAAAACAAGATTAAAAGAGAAGAAATTAAGTAAAGTATAAATTTTAAATAAAGAATGAGACAAGTAGCAGAAGGTAGAAGGGTGACAAGAAGGAAAAAAAAAACGAAAATACAAAAGAAAGAATGCTTAGGAGCAAAGAAATGAGGCGAAGAAAGGGTATGCCGAAGCGCGGCGACAAAAGTAAAGCAATTTTTTTTTAAGCATTCCCTCCAAACAAAGCATGAAGCCACTATCACGCAAGGGGTTACAGAGGATTTGGAGCAGATAGGAGTGATATATATATATATATATATATATATATATATATATATATATATATATGTGTGTGTGTGTGTGTGTGTGTGTGTGTGTGTGTAAAAATATATAGAAAATAGGAAAGAACTCGTTAGGTAAATAATCCAAAGTTCTTTAGTATTTTTGTTATTATTTTAAAAATAGTTCTCGATACAAAAGTAGAGCATAAATATAATTATTTATTTAAAATATGATTCCATCGCTACATAAGAGTTCTCATGTTTCTTGTTTTGAAACATGAGAACTCTTATGTAGCGATGGAATCACATTTTAAATAAATAATATATATATATATATATATATATATATATATGCAGTTTTCATTAAAAACGACAGACGAGATACTGCGGTTAAGCTTTTTATTTAATTTTTCTTGTGTTCGAACAAGAGCTTTTATATCTGGCCAAAGAGTGTGTAAAAACTGTTCGAATGTTTTATAATTCCGAACGCTTTCAGCTATACCTTTAGCCATTATCAAAGATGATTCAATTTGTCAGTTTAATTCAGTGTGTGCATGATGTGACCATTATGCCAACATTTACACCCAAACTAATGGTGTTATTATGGGAAATCCACTCGGTCCATGCTTTTCCGACTACTAGATACCACATGCAGAAAATGCGATATTTACACAGGTCTGTAAACCTAAAATATATGTTCGCTACGTAGATGATATTTTTATTTTAGCAAATAACATTAAAGAATTAGATACAATTAAACCCACATTTGAGAAAAACTCCGTCCTTAGCTTTACTTATGAACTTAGTCAAAAAAACAAACTCCCATTCTTAGATGTTCTCGTAGAATATAGAAATAACACCTCATTATATATAAAAAAAAAACACTAGCAGAAACTCTTACCACCTTAATGCCCGCTCAGGCACAAGATAGCAGTAATAAAAAAAAAGTTCCTAAAAAGAGCACACCAAAATTCATCCCCTCGACTACTCTTCCTCAAAGAACTTTATAATGTAAAACAAACACTAATCAACAACGGCTTCCCTAACCACCTTATCGACCACCAAATTAGACTATTTCTCCCCAAAGTAAACAATAATGATAGTGAACACAGTCAAAAATTGCATAAACATTTATTACAAAAACCAAATGCACATTAACTACAAACAAGACGAATCTTCACTTAGACGTATTATAAAGAAATACACTACCCCAATTGACGTGAATAAAAAAATCAAATTAATTATCTATTATAAAAAAATTTAAGACAGCTAACCTTATCCTCAAAAATAACAACACACCAGTTAAGGCATAATTATAAAGAACGAACATTATCTTTGAGTTCAAATGCCCCTTAAGGAACTATAATCAAACCGGACTCATAAATAATTACATCGGTTACACAACTACATGCTTATCCAGACGCCTTACGTTACACCAATCTAATCATAGCTCCATTAGAACCCATTTAAATACACACACACATTTACCAGACTCCATTAGAAATATACTAGTAGAAATACAAATATAATAACTCCATCCACCTGTAAAAATAGTTTAAAAATAATGGAAGCTTTAATAATAAAAAACAAAAAGCCAACTCTTGACAATATTAACTACGAACAAGGCCACAACGTGTTAACAATATTCAGAAATTAAAACATCCCCACAACACGCCAAAATGCACACAATCAATTGAATCATCCTTGATAATGACTAAAGGTATATCCGAAAGCGCTTGGAATTATAAAATATTCGGACAGTTATTATAAATTCTTTGTCCAGAAAGGTCTTGTTCGAACACAAGAAGTACGTAGTGCCTTGTCTGTCGTTTTTAATGAAACATGCATAAACGAAGGATTGCTTTCTAAATAAAATATATGTGTGTGTGTGTGTGTGTTTGTGTGTTTAAATGTTTGCACATATATAGGAGAAGAATTATCAATATCTGAAATTGAATGCTTACAGCTATAGACAGTGTGGACACAAGAATCAACACAGCATGGAGACTGAAGCCTGAACCACTATATCTAGATCGCTAGCTATCCTACGGTTAAATCAAGTTGAAAACACCGTTTCCCGTTTTCTTGCCGAAGTTAAACAGCGTTGTAAACTGTCAGCTCTTAGATGAGAAACCTTTTTCAATCATCGGGTACTGTAATCAGTCTCCTAAAATTTGAAATATGTTTCGGGTTTAAATAACTCACAAAGTATTGATAAGCTCTAAAGAAAAAACTATCACCTAACTATCTCGTGTATAGTTAGGTATTGGTCTCTCTTGGAGGTTACATTGTTTTACGGGAGCTCTCGTGTTGAGAGTTTGAAACCTCTGATAAAAATCATACTTTAATAATGTTTTTCAAAGACACTGCAACGACGTGCAAGATTCTATTTCTCCATATTTTGCCCTGTACCAATCTAAGAAGGCAAATTTCATATGAACTGATAAGATTGTTTATGCAGACGTGTATCAGTAAATACGACATTACGCACCGTCTATTATTTTATTGAAATTACGCCAATGAAATTGCCTTTTGACATATATATATATATATATATATATATATATATATATATATATATATATATATATATATATATTTTTTTTCTTTCTGCTCTCTGCGCATGATTACCGACATTAACCAACATGGCCGCCAGATCGGCTTGTGCATCTCCCTAAGGTAAAAAATGCAATTTCCTACATTAGTTACTCCTTATTTTGGATAGAATGAAGAAGAAGAAAAAAAATGCTCGTCTTAATTTGTGCTTTTCATCAATTTAACTTTTTCTTTGTTTATTGTTATCGTTCTCAGCAATGTCGTTATCGCTGAAATTCTTTCTCCTCGGCTTTTTGTTTTCTTTCTTCTGATTCTATATAAATCATTCTAGTTTTACAGTCTTACTTTTCTTTTCCCTAAATGCTATACTCCATTTTCCTTCCTCGCCAACCCCAATTCTCATAGCAATAATAATTCAGGAGAAATATCTCTTTCTCTATCTGCAAATTAGGGCAACACTTACCGTAGCCTCGCAGGTTCCTTCCTCATTGTGTGCTGTACATATCAGGTGAAGCTAGGCTCAGTAAATATCCACGGGGTTAGAGTGTTTCTCTCGCTTGCCTCCTTTGGCCCTAAGGAATGACCAACATGTGGCGCCAAGTACAACAATGATGATTACTTCTGTAAATATGTGAAGGCAGCCGACATACAACGGCTGTTAGCAATGTATTATCGCAAGTTACTTTACATTGATATGCGTGTAGCATACGGCTATTTGCATGGCATTAAAATCGGCGAGCTGAGTTCAGAATCCAGTTTTGAAACCCTCACTAATACTGCTGGAAAAGTTGTAAATCCACCGCTTTTCTTATGGGTTAAACATGAGGGTAGATTGGGTTGTTGAGCCTTGGATAACAGCCAGTCTCGGAGAAATACAACGCTGAATACCAAACCGTCGAAAAGCAAAGGAAAATCACTGCACTATATTTCTAGCCAAATCGTGGCAAATTCCAGATAATAAAACAAACTGGAACAGTAGAGTGGGCTCTTGAATCTTGGATGGCAGGTAGTCTAAGAGAAAGAAAATTTTGAATTACGGACCGTGGGAAATGCAAAGGAGAATCACTACATTATGTTTGCTAACAAGCCATGGCAATGCCTAGAATCTGACAGAAAATGTCAGGTAAGGGTTGATTTTTCAGGGTTTTTTTTTGTTTTTTTTTTTTTGAAAATCAATATTGCGCTCAATATGAAAACTGGGGTCTTATATGGTAATTACTGACACTAAAAATGGGATCCATATCTTTTACCAATTATTGAGGGATTTAGTTTTAAAAATCAACTGAAAAAATCTACAAAAATCACTAATTTAATTATTTGCTTAAAAACTGACATCAAAACTTTAATATTTTAAGAATAAATGAAAATATAGTTGTTATCTTTTGTATTACAAACACTGAATTGTCGAGAAAATCTCAGCACACGCACACACACACACACACACAAAAAGTCCATAGATGGTGCAGGCCTAGGAAAGGATCAAAAGTACTTACCTTAAGTTGCGAAAAAATATTTCTTTCCGTGACGTAGCTTAATCATTTTATAACTTGCATTGAGTTACAAGACTAGCAATGATAAGGATGGAAAACTATTTCCTTTATAACCACTTCAGGGATCACGTGGTAACAAGTCACGAGACATTGTAATTATAAAAAAAAATTAGTAAACAGCTTTTAGTCAACAAGAACCAACAATCCAGGTAAGTACATTACTGCTTCCCACGCCTGAACCGTCAATTCGTCGATAGAATGGAAAATATATCCAAACCATAATCCTAATTATGTATCACCACAAGCAAAATATAGAATTGATTTATTGTATTCAATGAGTAAAAACAAAAAAAAATGTGGATGGTTTACAAAAAGCATACTTAGGGAACAAGATTTGTTAGGTCATTTGATAGATCATAATAAAAACAAAATATAGATAAAAAGTGTATATTACATCATAATATAGCTAATTGTTAGGCATATTTTCCCTTTGAAGTAAATGATGTTCTTATGTTTTTGGTATACTGTGCTTGTCCATATACAATTTGTAAAGCTTCAGTAAATTATATATTTTATAAGAGTGTGCTATAAAGCTTTCACTGATCAACGGAATGAAATTCCTAGGTTAAGATTTTGAACCTAAACTTAATCATTTAAGCTTGTTTCCCACCAAAACTATAACGATTTGAAAAAAAAGTATTTTGAATCATTATCTATTGTCAAACAACAACTTTCAAATTGAGTTCAATATCACGGTTCAAAAATTGACCTTACGTAATGTCAGGGTGGATTGGGCTTTTGAGTCTTGTGTGAGAAACATTATAAGAGAAAGAAATCTCTTGATTTCAAATTATGCAAAAGACAGCAGGAACAGCTCCACTTATCTTTCCTA
>CAHIKZ030003303.1:1372500-1450000 GCA_903632075.3 Acanthosepion pharaonis | reverse complement strand
GACTGGCGGACCTTTGCAAATATTTCCACAAGGTTTTGAATGGTTTTGCAGTCCCCCATGCATGAAGCGTCTCTGTATTGTTAAAGTCTTCTGCGTAAACCAATTGTTTTAAGTGGCTCCACATATAAAACTGTAGGAACATGCAAGCCATGTAACCAGTCCTCGCCTACCTATCCCTCTTTCATGGTAGATGTCAACCAGTGCATCGCAAACAATGTGAAAATAATGTGCTGGAGTCCTATCATGCATAAACCACATACGTTTTCGTATTAGCAGGGGTACATCCCCTAGCAAATCTGGAAGTATGTTCGAATAAAAGTCCCTGTAAACAACTCCTGAAAGATGTGCTGGGAGAACATATAGACCTACCAGACTGTCATCTACAATTCCAGCCCTCACGTCAATTATAATCTTATGTTGGTGTCTAGCCTGAATTGTAGCATGTTGATTCCGATCCGCGCAAAAATGTTGGTTGTGTAAATTTGTTTCTTCCATGTTTTCCAAATATTGAGTCCTCCGTAAACAAAACTGAAGAATCAAACAACGGATCTTCAGTTTGTGCAATAAACCATTTACAAAAGTTCTGTAGTGGTGAGAGATCAGAGGGCTAAAGACCCTGCACACATTGCAAATGATAATGGGTACAGAAGCTGCTTTTGAAGTACCCTCCATACGGTATTATGAGATGTACGACATGCTAGGGTCACTTGACGTGTGCTGATACCTGGATCGTCTCCGACAACCTGTAGAATGTGTTCTTCGTGGTCAGGCGTAGGAGCGGATCTCGATTTTCCTCGAGTTTTTGATGGCACGGATCCTGTCTCAGCAAGGCGACATTAAACCGCAGCAAATGTTGGATGTCTCGGGTACCTTTGGTCTGGAAACACAATCTGATACAACCACGCAGCCTCGCGTCCATTACCATTCGCGCGGCCCTATATAAAAATATCATATCTGCCTGCTCACGATATGAATATCCTGCCATTGTTAAACGGAACATTTCTCAGTTAATTCACTATTATACACGTCAAACTTTGAAGAAAGACTAACTACAACTCTTCACGAATGACAAATGTAATCTTATTTGCATAACCGCACAGCGCCATCTACCGTAAACGTTCTTTAAACTTAATAACAAAAACGATGGATTTGAGGACATAGGTTTTTGTGTCCTTGTTTTGGGCTGAGGAATTCGTCCCCAAAGTTTTGTAAAAGTATTTTTGATACACCCTGCATACTATTTACATTATTCGAACTATTGTCCTCATCTTTGTCGCCATATTTATTACAACGTTTCAGCCGTTGTACGCTCCAGCTTTCTTCAGGTGGTTGGAATGTCGAACTGAACCCTTTATTTCGCTCACTGGGGTAGACTTTTCTAGTTCCACATACCATCTTTAACTGGATGTCAGTTATCAATTCTCCTGTTAATTTTCCCTCTAACATGCTAAATTGCATTCAAACAATTCTTGTTCTACTACAGATAATTACAAATATATCAAACGACAACCATGTGGTTCTTCGAACGAATGGTAAAAATATCATGGTTGGAACATGTGAGCAATGAGGAAGTCTTTCAAAAATAGTCACTACAAGAAAAAATACACTTACATAGACACTTGTCATTTCTCCGATACATAATGAGAAAAGATATTAGTATTTAACACTCACGGGACATTGAAGGCAAGGTAAAGAGAATTTAGCTAGTAACCTACTTAACGATTTTTGGTTATTGAATAGCAGAACGGTATTTATCGATCCACCCACGAGGATTGAATGTGGCACAAGGCCGGTTTAATGTGGGTATCTCCGAGCCCGTAGACTCGGCCAAAAATATAGTCTTTGAACCCGCCTAGACGGGTTCAGGCCCTGTCTACCTCCCCGGACGAAACCTTGCCCTTCGGCAAAGCTTCGCCCGGGTTCCTCTCTGCTAACGCAGAGAGTTCGACAGACGTCGCTTACAGTCAAAGACTGTATCACGACTCAGCTAGACTCGGAGGTCTGCTTGAATAGCAGAACAAAGACGAAGAGGTATGATAAATGTTCAAAACTTAGAAGTCATGGAGAGTCGAAACTGCAAACGTCTTGAAAAGACTTGGCACGTAAGAGACAAAGAAGATATATGGCCCCACAAAAATTCAGAGATTAGTTCTTTTTTATTATTATTATTATTTCATATATCTTTAAGACCAGCAACTTTAGCATTGATGGTTTTAATTCGACTTTTCGACTTATATATTCTTAAGTGTTTTGAAATTGTCAGTTGAAGTACCCACTATTTGGGCCGATGTCTTTCGCTTTGTTGCTTTTAACTCAAAGTTTTGGACGCCATTTTGGAACTAAGGAAGCAAAAGGAAATGGTGAGACATTCACTTAACTTATACGAATCGATGGTAGAACAAGAAAACACAAACACCGTAGTGGATCAAAAGTTACATTGACAAACGAGAGGATGTTGGAGAGAGACATGATCTTCCACGTCAAGAAATCACTTAATACATAAAAAAAGCAAAAGATACCTCGAGAAAAGTATCTTCTGAAATTTTGATATTGTTACATTTTTAAAAAACTATTTTTGGATCTGTGGTAATGTGGGGTCTGGCAACACACAAAACTTAACTCGACCAAGTCAGTCGTGATAGTCGTATACAATGATCAGCTAGACAATTCACTGCAATATTAAAATCGTCTTTCTCCATTTCTAGACATTTACCCAGGACTACTTATTATGAATTGACTGATCCATTCATGATATTAAAGAGGGTAACCGAATCTTCCCCCAACATGGTCAGTATCAAGGATGATCGGCAGTTGTGAGATGAAATACTTTAATAAATACATTTATTGAGCTGATACATTTAAGTTTCTTGCTTGATGTTCAAAATTTCAGCCGATATGTTCTTCGGCTTTCCTGGATAATATGAAACTATTAAATGAAGCATTACATTCAACATGTTTATTGAGCTGATAATTTTCGTTTTATTCATTTTAGCTTAACGTTTCGGTTGATATATTCTTCGGCTTTCCAGTATTAAATTTTGAGCTGACATGCATTTTCCTTAAGCTAAATGTTTTTTTTTTCTTTTTAAGGATTTGGGTATTTGCGTTTTAATTTTTTAATTTATTTTATTTTTTATCAGTTTTACTCAAATTTTCAATCACTATTTTTCTTGGTTTTGTCACGAATATATTGACACCAATCAGCGTTGTTATTGACTCACATTTCTGAAAAATGATGGAACTAATTTTTGCAGCATGTCTACAATTTTCCAATTTATTATTTGAACGAAAGATTTGTTGGGACGCCGCACATTAGTTTATTGTATTATCAAATGCCTTATACAATGTTAATTAAACATTACGTTTTTCTTTGTGAATCATTGGCGCCATACCGTTTAGTAATATACAGCAGTTGAAACTTTCATCAATTTATAATTATTCCAATCTTCTTCCTCTTGAATATAACGTGTTCCCTCAGCATTTATACGATCCTGTCTCGCCACAATTTCTTTTCCTTTGTCACTCTTAGTAAAGATAGGTTATTCGATGTTTTCCGCTGTCCATCGTCTCTTCACTATGGACTGCAAATGTCAAATTTTCTCAGTTCATTTTCCTCGGTATACGCCCTAGAAATGTCAATTGTCTCTTTCCGTATAAGTATCCTTTTTCTTTACATTTTCTCTAGTCCAGCATCCACCTCCATATAGGAGGACTGATATTACACAACAGTTCAATACTCTTTCTTTGTTTCTAATGAAATTTTCCTCTTTCTTAATAATTTACTTAGTTTTCGCGAAGCATCTTTCTCTATTCCAAAACACCTTCGGATTTCGGTGTCGTAATATTCTTTCTGTGTTAAAACACTTTCTAGATATCTATTTAAATATCTAGGAAGTGTTTGTATTTCCTTGATTTTCCTATCTTAGATTTATAATTTGCATGTGAGGCTGTTCCATTTTCTGACAACCATATTTTCTGTTTTCGTACAATTGATGTTTAGTCCTTTCTTCTGGTTTTCCTTTATTAAATTCTGTAGGAGTTCATATAATTTCCTTTCCGTATCTGCTATCAACGATAATTTGATACACTTAGACCATATTGAAGGCAAGATGGAGATTGGCCGACATGTTTTCATTATTAAGATTATTATTCAGGTGGCGAAATCTAATAAATGGAGAAAAAAAAACTGTGTCGAAATGTTGTGCATCTGTGTTTTCCACTGTATAATCTCGGCAACAAGCATGTGTTAATGGATGGCAGACCGGGGTTTATGAGAGAGAACACAAAAAAATATTAAGACTTCCAAAGTAAATTTAATTAGTGTCAGCCGTGATCGCCAAATTCCTGAAGGCGCACGACACGTAGAAGAAGATGTTTAAATTTATTTCTGTTCCTACATATCTAGTTGTCCGAAAATCTGAATTAATTCATTGTAATTGTTCCAAATTTTGTTTAAAATAGCATCCGGACACTTTTTAATGTATTCGGCGTTACTGAGGCCGATTTACACAAAACTGATTTAAATATTGGCTTGAAATCGGAGATGCAACAATTCGATTATTGTACCATTTATACAGTGGAATACACAGATGTATAACATTTCAACACACAGTTTTTTTTTTCATTTATTAGATTTCGACACCTGATTAATAATAAAAAAAACGTGTCGGCCAATGGAATCATGTGATCTCAAACTCTTCTTAAGCGTCAAATCAAATTTAAATTCCTAAAGAATTATTGGCGGACACAATCTTGAAAAGATGTCTTTTCTATAAACGTTTTCATGACGGTTCGTCTAAGGAGCCCAACTCTTTAGTATCTATACTGCATGTATTTAAGCTTTTTCCGGAAGGACTAACAGGTCTCTTCGTTTTAATGTTGAATCAAACTAGATGTAACCCCAAATAATATTCTGGGAGGTTCTCTATGCGCACTTCTCGCCTGTGGCACTTTCTTCCGGTTTCCTACCACCAACAATCTTCAAAATTTAAATGCCAATTGTCATCTTCGGTCTTCCTGAAACCTGTTGTTATTTCACGTTCTCCCCACTAAAGTCTTCTCGATCTCTTTCAGTCCCAGTAACCCCTTGCATCTTAGAGGTATTATCGGCTTGATTGTACTGAAATGATGAAAAGAAACATTCGTATTTCAGCTCGATTGCGCTCATAACGCTTTCCTTAATAGATTACGAGTGTTAATTCTTTTACTTAAATTCATACTCACCGAGAACTAGAGGGAAAATTCTCGCCCGAATCATTGAAAAAATTGAAAACATTGGATGTCTTCTTGAATCTCATAAGGATCGTTTCATATCAACGAACACTTTTGTCACTTTCATAATGCTCGTTGTAGTAGAGACTTTGTAATCGCAGATACAACTCTAGTAACGCCGTTGAACAATACTGGTGTCAGGCGCCTTCGAATATCACTCGCACTAATAGTACTTGCTCGATAGTACTCGCTCGAATAGTAAGCCGTATAGTAATCTGAATAGAGAAATAGTATAGTAAATAGAGTATAGAATAGCGCTCCGTATAGTAAAAGAGGATAAAGTATAGAACAGCGCTCCGTATAGTAAAGGAGGATAGAGTAGAGAATAGCGCTCTGTATAGTAACAGACGATAGAGTAGAGAATAGCGCTCCGTATAATAAAAGAGGATAGAGTATAGTATAGCGCTCCGTATAGTAAAGGAGGATATAGTAGAGAATAGCGCTCCGTATAGTAATAGAGTAGAGGATAGTGGTACGTATAGTGATAGAGTAAAAAAAAAAGCGATCAATTAGACGTCACGCGACTTCCTATATATACGTTTCCTCTATGGTCACGTGATCTACTTAATTCAATAATGGGATGCCTGTGTTCAAACTCAAGTGGGTTGAACAATGCTGGTATCAGACGCCTTTGACTAATTATTCGCACTAATAGTACTCGATAATACTCGCTCGAACCGTAACCAACGTATAGTGATCCGAATAGAGAAATAGTTTAGTGAATAGAGTAGAGAATAGCGCTCCGTATAGTAATAGAGGGTAGACTAGAAATAGCGGTTAATTAGACGTCATCTACTTCCTACATGTATGCGTTTTCTCTATGGTCTACTTAATTCATCATAATGTTCAAACTCAAGTGTCGACAACGATACTTTATTTCTACGTAAGTTTAATATAATTTGGCACAAAAACGTTATATTATGGTTCCCAATGAGGATTAATCTTGTTCCTTATTCGTAATTATAAAGCAGAACATCTCTATAACTAGTACACCACACTGAGGTTCGTAATTCGGATATCATTATTTTTTATTCTTAGATGAATTAGCAACTTTATAATATGTTTATTGCCATAAATAGTATATTTCCCTTCTTTTATCTACCTAGTCAATTTATGAGATAAGCGATCATTGTTCTCCCCAATTTCCTGTTCTTTTTAGCGGTTAGTATTTTTTTCTTTTTCGTTTTTCGTAAACTCGTCTCTACCATTCATCCCTTGGACAGGTAGCTTACATGATTTTTTCCTCTACCTCACTTGACTCAAAATGTCCCTCGCGTTTCAAATTCTCCAAGTTTTCTTTCATCATTAATTGGCTTTAATATTTCAACTAACTCTTCCTAATTTTAAATATGTGCATGATTCAGTTTTACTTCCTCTAAAATTTCGTTGTTTTCAATTTCCATGGTAAATCCATGTAGAACCACATGATTCAGAAAAAGCTTTGCGGAGATGAAGTATTTCATACGCAGAGATGAAAAAAAAACTATCTCAAATGTACGTTGTTTTTCTTGTTCCCAAACACTCGGTCCCATGCTCTGCTCTAAAAAGTACAATTCTCATCATTTTAGCCAACAAAAAATTTGCCCTTTGAACACAAATAGAGTAACTTCCTTTAGAACCACACACGTGACAAAATCTTTTCTTTTTGGTTAGTTCCTTACACCTTCAATTAGTTAAAGAGAAAATAGTCAGAATGTGTAACGTGTCTGCAAACTTGATTTTACCTGTTAATTTTTTTCGGTTTCTATGTAGTTGCAGTATTTTCCATACTCTATTATTTTTTTTTTCATCTTTCAAGCCGCATTCCTGACTAAATAAACGTCACCCCGTCTGCCTCTCTGCCCCGTCGCCGTCCTATCCTGTCCTGTGACGACCATCTCATTCTACGTTCTTTTTCTGATTTGGATGGGGAATCTTTAGATCCATCAGCCTCCCTCCAACGTTTGGTGCAATTTCTTGTGATCTGATCAAGACAAATCAATCTTTCTGGTAATACCTTTAAAGTAGTAACTCCAAATGTGTTAAAAGGAATAACAATATTTTATATTTGGTTGCTGAATACAGGACTGCGTCTTTCCCCAAACCGCTAATATGGATTCGTCACTTTGCGTTTGTTAGGCGAGTCTTAACATCTTAAATTGTTCTTTAAGAAACTGGTTTTGGTGTAATTTTCGTAAAAACTTGTTTTGATGGTGTGAGTCGTCGTTCTTCAAAAATAAATTGTTCTTGGTTATGAGGTCGAGAATGCGTGGATCTTAAGTCAGCTTTCTGCGAGGCGGGTCTCAGAGCTTAACTCAAATGGACTTCCGGGTTGGTGTTGTCGGGGTTTGAGGTTCCTTTTGATAATTCTAAACATCTCCACAAGGAAAAAGGATTTCCATTTTTGGCACAAGTTTAATCCCAAATTCTTCCTTTTATTTGGGGTTCGATTCTAGATATCTTCAGAATTATTATATTCAGCAAAATTCCCCGTTGACCCCATTTGAAGTTCAACTATGGAAGCCAAAAGGTTTGTCTACCTCCCAAGATAAAATAAAATTATTTGTCTTCTACACAACAAGAACCTTTTTTTTTTAACCAACGCGGTTAAAATTATTGTCGTCACCCGTATCCTTGTTCCCGAAACAAACATATTGTTCTGTATTTGCCACGTCTGGGTTCCTCTCTAAATGCTCGTTACTGCTAAGCAGAAAGTTACAGCCGTGAGTTTGAGTCCCTGGTTAGCGAAATAATACTGTAATTTGCTGACTCTTTGAAATTAACTCCAAATGGCTTTTTGGTATTTATTTACCAAACCCCACAATCTGAAACTCTTTATATTTGGCGATTCTATGTTTGTATAAGACGAGACTCTGCCCGTAGGTATAGCCACGTCTGGGTTCCTCTCCTGCCCGAAAGCAGAAAGTCAGTACTAAACGGCTTTTTCTAGATCCCTTTAATAGGTATGTTCATAAATTACTATTTAGTATATATATATATATATATATATATATATATATATATATAAATCATCTGAGCCAAGTCTCGATAGACACTCAAGGTAGATGTTTAATATTAATATGTTAATGATAATGGATGTGTGTGATATGAATAAAGATAAGTCAGTAAGAAGTTATGAGGATAACAAATGACTTGAACAAGTTAAAATCGTAATATTCAGGGAAGCACACAAACGGGAGTCTGTTACACAAAGTAGAATTTCTTGGAAAAAATGTCTGAGTGGGTCTGTCTCCTTGTCTGTGGAATACGGAAAAAATAAGAATGATTCGACTATATGGTAGTGCCGTATCCTTGCTGTAAAAGCCTGAACTGGTGAAACATATATTATTGGGTTGGTGCATAATTATCAGGCGTTTTTAAACAATATTTATTTTGAAAAAAAAACATAACAATTCAACAATAAGTATTTAAATTATTATTCCGGAACGTATGATTATCGACATGCCTTTTTATATATATCTATATTATCTATATTTCTGAGATGAGGTATTATGTACACTATTTACTTTATTCAGACTATTGTCCTGATCTTTGTGACCATGTTTTTCATGTTTTGGCCGCTGTACGCTCCGGCCTTCTGCAGGTAGTTGGAATATCGAACTGAAACCTTTATTTATATAACTAACATCTATTAGACCTCGCACGTGGAACTAGAACAGTCTACCCCAATGAGCGAAATAAAGGGTTCAGTTCGACATTCCAACCACCCGAAGAAGGCCCGAGCGTACAACAGCCGAAACGTTGTGATAAACATGGCGACAAAGATGAGGACAATAGAATAATGTAAATAATATTATTAAATATTTTTATTAAAAAAGTAAACAAAACTGTAATTTTTATTAACAAATGACTCGCCTACAAAAACGCCTGATAATTATGCACCAACCCAATAGTAAAACAAATATTAGTAAATAAAACAATGAAATATCAGTAATGAGAAACCAGAAAGGAAAAATAAAGGAAAATCAGTGCATAGAAGAAAAAAAGAAAGAAAGAAATAAGAATGCTGTGGGTTGGTGCATAATTATCAGGCCTTTTTAAACAATATTTATTATGAAAAAGTAAAGAAAACAGCAATTTTTCCACAAAAACGCCTGATAATTATGCACCAACCAAATATATTTTAGCTACCGTCAGTTTATAAATTTTATCTGATTAGAAAGAAGATCGATCGAAATAATCCCTACTAATCGTTTTTGGGGGTGGGGAGAAGGAAGGGTTAGATGATTATCTATAATCTTTTTGATTCCTCTATTATTTTTTTCTGATTGGGTTTGTGGTTCTGTATTAGACGGCAGCAGAATTTTCATCCTGGAATTCTCAAACATTTCAACTCGTTGTTGGAACGTTTGAATTCATAAGTGGACACGCAAAGGGATAATTCGTTTAATTCCTTGAGTAATTTACAGTTTTAAAAATCGTTGAAGCAAATAATAACGAATAATCTAGCACGAAAGTGATCAGGATTCAGAGATGAGGTCATAATATGGGAGACAAAAAGATTTATAAAAAAATAAACAGGAAAAGAAATATAAAGAAAGAGGAAGAAACAACATGCAATTATGAAAAGGATAGAGAAAGAACGAAAAACTATTTGGGAAATCGAAAGATTAAAAAAAGGAAGCGGAAAGAAAACATTTTAATAAAAATGAGATCAGCGAATAAAAAAAGAAGAACGAAAAGAGAAAAGGAAAGGAACGGAGAAAGGGGAGTAGACAGGATTTTTGTAAATAGACAAAAGGAAGAGAAAAAAAGAAAGAAAGAAAAAAGAGGAAGTACGGTATCGAAAGAAAAAGAATCGAAAGCAAAATAGAAAGGGTGAAAGAAAAATTAAAAAGGAAGAAAAAAAGGGAAGAAATAAGCCTAGAAAAATTGGCTAGAAGGAAGGAGGGAATTATAAAATAAGAAATAATAAAAGAAAAGACAAAATAGAAGAAAAAACAGATGACAAGAAAGAAGAAAAATAGAAGAAAGAAACATTATGAGAAATGAATAAGAAAGAAAGAAAAAAAGAAAGAAAGGGACAATAAAAATAAACGAAAAAAGAAGACCTGAAAAGAAGTAAAGAAAGTCAGGTTGAAAAAAGCACCAAAAAAAAAAAAAAAGAAAAACGAATAAAAGAAGCAGAAAAAAGAAATGAAGAAAGAATGAAAGAAAATGGGGAAAAAAAACAAATAAAAATGTCAGAAAGATAGAAAAACTAATAAAAATATAGGGAAAAAAGAAAGAGAAAAAAATTAAAGAAGAAACCAAATGTAAAATCGGAAAGAAAAAAGGAAAGACATAATGAATGAGTGAAAAGAAAGAAAGAAAGAAGACGAATAAAAATCAAGAAAAGAAAGAAAGAAAAAAACGAATAAGACACAGGAAAAGAAAAAGTATGAAGAAAGAAAGAAAGGGAAAAAAACAATGAAAAAGAAAGAAAGGAAGAAAGAAAAAGATAAAACTCATAAAAAGGCAGAAAGAAAGAAAAAAGATAAAACGAAAGAAAGAATTAAAGGAAGAAAGAAGGAAAAACTATTAAAAGGTAGGAAAAAAAGAAGGAAATAAAAATCAAAGAGAAACTGAATAAAAAAGGCCGAAGAAAGAAAGAAAGAAAGAAAGAAAATGGATAAACGATTAACAGAAAGATAAACTACTAAAAAGAGCAAGAAAATAATGAATGAACAGAGAATGAAAGAAAGAAATCAACGGAACAATCGAATAATAAAAAAAAAAGGCAAAAGTAAAATTTTTCCAATAGCGAATTTAAAAAGTGGAAATTATGAAGGAGAAAAGATTTGACAGCTTGCTATCTAAGAATTTTTTTTTTTTGACAACGGGCTACAAGTAGAGATCCACCCTAAGAGGACATTATATTTTAAATAATTCTTCTAGTTGAACTGAATGGGAAGCCTTTTAATATGTTCATCATACTTTTATATGCGCCGATGGCGCAATGTACAGCAGGAAGAATTTGAAAAGTTTGCAAATCGCAAGAAACTATAATAATGATTGGAAACATGAATGCCTAAATATGCAAGGAAGGAGATGATGAAACAGTTGACAAATTTAGACTTCCCCCTCTTCTATATACCGTGTCTCTTCAGGAAGTTGGCGATCATTGATCTCCACTATTTCCCATCGTTTGTAGTTCATAAATCTTTTTGCTATCTCCCCTTAACTCAGCTCTACCACCTGTTTGCACAATCTCATTGGACAAGTTATGCGATATTTTCATCTGTTCCCATTGTTTTGACTATGATCTTGCGAGTGTCAAATTTTCTAAGCCCTCTTTCCTCTATAAATTGCAATTGTCTCTTTCTGGTGTTAAGTATGAGTGACGTTTTTACTTTTATTTTCTCTAAATCTTGTTCAGTGTAACGCGAGAGAGCTATGATAAGAAGTTTATTCTCCCATTTTATTTCCCCCATTATGAGCATTATTATTTCCATGATAGAACGACACCGTATCTCAAGAGGGAATGGAAAAGCTGAACGCTTTTTTTCTCAGAGAAACTTTTATATCACTAAAATATATACAAAACTGTTTAATATATTTTCTGTTTGTACATTATTTTTAATATATACAATTCATTTAAGTAAACGCTCTCTTTTTTAAATAAACAGTATTAATTACATTTACCGGCCTGAATGTTCGAGAAATTTCGTAGAAAATATCCATTCCCCAACAGGAATCGAACCCGAACCAGTATCCTATACCGAACCGGCAATTGACCTGACGTACTATACCATTAAGCTACAGAGAAGCGTCTGCTTCACAAAGTCCAAATTACTGTTTATAAAAAAATCTTCGACGACCTCTCCTGAATGATCATATCTACCCACGAAACTTAACTTAACGCAAACATAGAGAGCATGTGAATGATGAATAACTTACCTAACGTATTAGTTTGAATTTGCTAACCAAACGCTTCACTACAGCTGAGTAGTATATCACGTCAAACCAATTGACGGATACAATTCCGTTTAGGATACAGGTTCGATTCCTGTTGGAGAAGGTATATCTTCTACGAATTTTCTCGTGCATTCAAGCTGTTAAATGAAAAAAAAAAAACAAATATAAAAACAGAGCATTTACTTAAATAAATTGTATCTGTTAAAATAACTTATAAACAGAAAATATATTAATTAATTGTCGGGATTAATCTATTTCATAATATACAAATTATATATACATCTTTACACATAGCCAACAAAGAGAAAAATACCAAAGGAAAGATTTATATTAGGAATGGTGAATAACGTTTCTAATGTATTTCTTTGAATAGTTATCGTATAAGCATACAAGAAAACGTAGTGCAAGGTCGGCAGTAAGAGGATACGCCCGAAATGCGATCTTGAAGATCGGGAATATTAGAATGAAGCAGAGGCGGAAGTTCAAATACCTTGGTAACTTCTTGACTAAGGCCGGTAAGTGTGACACTGAGATCTGTTGGTGTATTGGGATGGCCAAGGACACATTCCAAAATCTGGGCAGAGTACAGCGAGACAGGAGGATATCTTTGGTAACAAAGAATACTGAACTGTTACGTGACATCTGCCTTTCTTTACGGCAGCGAATGTTGGACGATTTCCTCAAAGATGAAGAAGAGACTCGAGGCGACAGAGATGTGGTTCTACAGAAGGATGCTAAGGATATCCTGGACCGAGCGTGTGAGCAACGTTGAGATTTTAGAGAGGTTGCAAACAAGGAGGAGGCTTATACTTAATATCAGGAAGAAGCAGCTGAAGTTTCTGGGACACATAATAAATAAGAAGGGCCTGGAGAATCTGATACTCACTGATCGAATAGAGGGAAAGAGAGACAAGGGAAATCAACTCATGACAAACCTGGGGTGGCGTGGATGACAGAATGTGGACTGGGGAAGGATGCAGAGGGAAGAAACTTGTTGAGAGCTGCAACGGATAGAGAGATGTGGAGGGCTATGATCGCCTACGTCCTGAAAGGACATGGCGTATAAAAATGAGGGTAAAGAAGGAAGGTAAAGAGACAGCTGTTGTTTCAAGCTCCTTGTGACACGAAGCTGTGAGATTTCACGTCTATCCAAGCAATTATAAACATCCGTAAATTAGATTTCAGAATTTAAACCTCTTTTTAAAAAAAAAAAAAGATTAAAACAAATCCTAACTTTTAAAGATTTCGAGAGAAGAAAAAATAAAAATCAAATTTTTTTTTTCCAAAGCAATTTTGACTTTTGCATTGTTACCGGTTATGAAAAATTGATTATGCATAACGACAGAAAAAAAAAGAAAAAAAATACCCAAAGCAAAATCACAAAATCGGAAGCCAGTGCCAACATGAAGATTCCACCCACATAAGAGATTACTGAAGACGATATTCCAGTGTCTGCAGAGGTATTTCAACCAGGAGTGCCTACATTTTATTTTTGAATTACAGGTGATGAAAAATAAGTTTTGCATGTCAACAGAAAAGAAAAAAAAATACGAGGTTATCACGAAATATGAAACAGGTACTAACTGCAAAACAAAAATCATTAGAAAAGATAGCTTTATGAAATGTGATGAAAAATAGGTTTTGCATGTCAACAGAAAACGAAAAATAAGAACTTCTTACAAAATATGAAACAAGTACTAACTTCAAAACCAAAACTCATCAAAAATGATTGCTTTCTCTGCTAGAATATGAAAGGTGATGAAAAATAGGTTTTGCATGTCAACAGAAAAAGAAAAAAAATAAGAGGTTATTACAGAATATGAAACACATACTAGGTTCAAAACCAAGACAAGAAATGATTGCTTTGTGTCTGCCAGAATATTAAAGGTGCCATTCGAGTTTCTGGGGCATAGAAAGACCATCTTTGCATACGGTTTGGGTGGGTAAAGGAAGAATTACGTCGAAAGTGTAACATTTGGCAAACAGAAATGACACTTGCTGTTTTCCCTCGTGACAATGCAAGGTAAGCATCTGAAAAAGCCTGCTAACATGGATTTTTTTCCAGAATTATGCATACAAGATTTAGAAACTACAGATATACATTTGGTACCATCGTTAGAATATTTTATATGAGGCAGACCATTGAGATACAAAGATCGCTCTCAGAAATTTCTTTGGTGGAAAACGCCAGATTTCTTTGAATATTTCAAAATTGGACTTCCTGTAGTGGTGTCGTCAATGTCTAGGAAATTGGTGATATTTATGATAAATAAATTATTTAAATTTTAACAAATTTATTTGGCGGGTAAAAAATTAATAATTAATACATATATATATATATATATATATATATATATATATATATATATATATATATATATATATATATATATGATGCAGAAACACGATGCAACAAAAGAAATATATTAGCAATTTACAAAGGTTTTTACCTTTTCTACTTAGAACGATTTCCTGACAATGACATTTTCATGAGCTTCGAAAAGGCCTGATTATCACGGAATAATTTTTGGGAGAGATTCTTGTTCTTGTTCTTTTTGAAATGATTGTCACAGGTTTTTACTTTGAAACATCCAGTATAGAAATAGAATCTTATGCGACAGAGGAAGTTACTGCTGACAGCACCGATCGCTTGTGGCTATCCGGGATATATATTTTGTGAAAAATAATAAATGTCTACACTGGATTCAACAATAGAGGGTCGGCTTTTGGAAACCTCATTCAATTCGACAGAAAGAAAACTCAACGGCACAGGAATTTATTCTTTCTTAACTTAATGTTTTCAGTAGTGTATTTTTGTTGGGTAGAGATGTTTGAGGCTATTATACGGTCGCATGCATATTCTTTCACGACATAAAAGCTGCTGTGAAGAAAAATATCGAGTTTATTCTCATATGAATCGAAAATATTTAATATCAGTGTGAATGAAAATAAAAAACATTCAACTTATTTCAGCTCGTGGATAAAAGGGATAACGCTCTACTCCTGTCCAAAAGAGTGGAGATGAGTGCGAATTTGACGATAGGCAAACTTATTTACTCCTAAAAACAACCCCTTGGTTCACAAAATCTGTCGGGGACCTCTATGTGGAAAGATTTCAAACCTCGTCAAGAGTACGACAAGGAGGAAATGAGAGCCGAAATCTATTCAGTTTTTTTCCTAGACTATGTGTTGGGCATTTACAAGCATAGATGAGAGGAGATGGGAACTGACGATTTAACCTTTCCATGCCAGTTGCCAACAAATGGTAGAAAACATTCGATCGTTGTAATACATCAGTTTGAATGTATCCGGGTAATCCCTGAAAAGTTCTCAGCCTGACCCATATCCCAAAATGTGTTTTTGAATCCTTTCTCGTTCTATGCGTGAAGTTTGGCACATTTAATCGCACTTTATTTAAGAAAAATTGAAACTTCTTAGATTAGGCCCTCGTGTACAAAGATAGATGTGGCTAGATGGACAGAGGCCGATTAAAGAATCTATATCGCATCAAAAGATGAGTCTACTCATAGAAGACAATGAGTCTACGTTCCCTTCTGATGCTAATATGCTGACGATGAGGGTAGGGGCTATGCTGATGTCAGAGGTGATCATAGCTGAGATAAGAATGATTTTGAACAGAAAACCAGCATCCTATATCAAGAACTGGGACTCAGAGAATAAACTTTTCCAAAACAGACACTATGATCTGGAAGTGGAATGAGACAAGTGATGGCACCAACTTTGAATCAGTCATAAAAATTCGGAAATACACTTCAGATACGTCGGCATATGAAATTCGGCATATGAAATTCGGAAATACACTTCAGATACGTCGGCATATGAATCACCTACAACAAATTAAGTATAGGAAAAAAAAAAGAAATTGAACATAGAATAGGTTGTGCCAGAGTTAGTTTTGACCAATCCGAAAGATTTCTACAAAACCAAAACATCAACCTGAAATCACGTCAAATAAAATCTCAGCTTTTCAGTTTGAGACATTGATATGGATGTCATGAATAGCTCCAAGCTCTTTCAGAAATATCTAAACTTTCAGCTGTATGCAACTGCTTTCTAAGATCGATGGTTAAAAAGGCTTTGCACAATTAGAATATGAACGTCTTGGTAAAGATCATCCTTCTTTGAACCATGTGGACTGGCGCTACAGAACCGCAAAGAACTGTGCCAAATAACAGATACTATATCACTTGAGAATTTTCAATAGAAGCATCAACCAAAATGTATACTACATATAACTAGAAGAGAAAACACTGGCATAATCATGATGTTGACATTCTACACTACTTCAAATAAAAGGTTAGGAAGGAAATCTCCTTCAATACTAGAAAGAGCGATACCAGCTGCTGGACTTGGAAAACCTATTTTTCTTTAAAAAGTGTTTTAAGTGAGAACATTTCTGTCGACACTTGAGTTTAAACATAGATCAGCAGAACCCAGGCGATTCCATTAGTCAATTAAGTAGACCACGTGACCATAGAGGAAACGCATATATGGGAGTGTGTCTAATTGGTCGCTATTTCTATTCTATCCTCTGTTACTATTCGGGAGGCTATTCTCTACTCTATTCACTTTTTCTCTATGCAGATCATTATACGGATTACTGTATGAGCGAGTATTATCGAGCAAGTACTATTAGTGCGAGTGTTATTCGAAGGCGTCTGACACCAGTATTGTTCAAAGGCGTTACTATAGTTGTATCTGCGATTACAAAGACTCTACTACCACGAGCATTATGAAAGTGACTACGAGTATTCGTTAGCATCACAAAAGTTGCAACGAGTGTCCGTTGACATCAGAAAAATTGGCATTACCATTTATTATAATGGTAATAAGATGAGATAATCACTTAAAAAGTGACAAAACAAAATACTGCATTTATTTTTATAAGCAAACTTCAAATAAAGATCTTCGAAAGGAATTGATATGGTCTAAATTTGATAATTTTGGTTTCACTGATCTTTGTTGCGAAAGCGTGAAACATCGATGAAGATTTATTAATAAAACATTCGTGTCTATACAATATTTAGATTGATCTTACAAAAGGATATTTTCAATTAAGGATAAACCCCACAAAAATGTTTTCTTCAAGCGTATTTTTGCAAGTTATTTTAATTTTCTTTTCTCTGTCATTTATTTTTAATATCCATTTGAATATAGAAACCCAAATAAGTTTTATCGTTTATTTAAAATCTGCTACCTTTCAATATGTTTTTTTTTATTTATGTTCACTCAAAAGAAGGCCCTAGAGCCACTGAAGGTAAAGGGTTAATCTGTGGTGGCGGATGAAATGGAAAGACGTAAAGTTCACGGGGCTATGCAGAAAAGATAAAGGCTAACTGTAGACTTGAAGGGGTTAAGATTGGGAAAGCACAAGTGAATGAGAAAAAATTAGAAGGAGCTAAAAACCCATTCCTAAATAGGGAACAAAGGATAACACTCTACTCCTGTCCAAAAGAGTGGGAAGGAGTGTGAACTTGACGATAGGCAAACTTATCTACTCCTAAAAAATTAGACACCCATCTGGTGGAAAATAAAATTCTTATAAATCTTTGAAAATGAAACCAAAAAAACTGTTCTTGTTATATTCAACTGATTCGGGCAACGATTAAAACGTGGTATTCGTTTTTCTTATTTCCGATGTGAGAAGGTGGTTGGTCTCCGTGATTCCAGCCGTGAGGCAGCATCTTGCTTATCGCTATAGGAGATGTCCGATTTGTTTAATATTGCGACAAAAATGATAGTGGTCGTATAGATTGGGCAATTTTGCCCCGTGACCTATATATACGCTTATAGATTTCTCAGATATAAAAGACCTTGTGTTACATTCTACCTTAGTGGAGAGGTCAAGTCATGAGATCGTCATTTCTGCCATCGGCCCTTTGCGAACTCAACTTAATATGTTCTTTTTTTAAGAATCTAGACTCATTGTGAGTATTTTATTTTCATCTTATACATCCCCATGAGTGACCAGGCCTTTTGGGGATCAGGTTTTTTAAAGTCGAAACACTATCTCTAAATAAATTGGCAAGTTTAATGAGCTTCCGTCTGTCATATTGGGGATAATTTTCATGCTAGTACAACCGTCGATGGCTTCCGACCAGATACTTCTGACAATGTTTATTTCTAAATTTGAGTTCAATCGACCATAATGAGATTCGAACCAGGGTCTCATAATTCGAACGCTCACATTCCAAGTACTAAGCAGAGGCAAATCCAAATATGCTTAAGGTTCTTGTCCCTTAAGCTATTAAACTGTAATACGAGTAAAAATAAAATAAAAGAAATTGCAACTCTTGGTATATTTCAATTCCGTACAAAAAGTTTCTGTAACTGCACAACACTTTAATAAATATAATGAAAACGAATCTTTTCAGATTACAAATGTTGCAAAGGAAAAGAACATAAAGTGGAACTGAGGGACATCCAGACCAATCAATTAGAGTAATTCATTTGTTTGGCCATAAGCAATCTTTATCGCTGATGATGTCTAGATTTGAACCCATGTTTCAATGATTGACTGCTAACGCTTTAACCAGTCGGCTTTAGTATATACGCCAAAGATGTGATATAGCACTAAGAAAAATTTGTCATTTAACCTAAAAAATAAAATACAAGTAAAAAAAAAATAAAATAAATACAAGAAGATTTATTAAAACAATATAATTGTCATCTTGGAATTTAAATATTGATTGGTTAGTTTTTTTACAGCTTAGCAATGTTTTCAAGATTATTTAAATTCAGAAAATATAGTTTTGAAGTTTTTTTTTAATTGTATAATAATCATTTACATGTTCTTCTAATTAACCAAAGATGGGAGTAGAATAGGTCGATTCATATCTTTCTCAGAGGTATTTGCGTATAAGGAAAAATATAACGAAACCGATGGGAATTAAAACTTGGCACTCCGATTTCCAAATCGAAGCCGTTATCCATTACACCATCTGCACGTCTAAGCTTAATGCGATTGACATTCACAAGGCGATGCTTAATCAAGTTGATCGTAAGAGAACCAATGTTTTAATGTGATACGGCCGGGAGCCTTGAATTATTAGAAGTTTTACCTCTTGTTACATATCTCACGTCAAAGAATATTCATAAAAAAGTATTTAAGAAAAACAACTGTTGAATAAAATTCTGCATTTGAAAAAAATACAGCATGTTAAAAACAGGAGAGGTATGACAATATCAGAAATTAATGGTGTCCTCTTAAATATACGAAATCAACTTAGACACAATATTGATGCTACAATGCTATATACTGTGTTTTAAGTTTTTTTTTCTTTTTAATAGGATGTCTGAAAATCAGTTAAGTTTGTTAAAGCCAAAAGAAAAAGAAAATCTTTTTTTCTTTTGAAGGTTTTAATTATAACTTCCAAGCATTGCATTTGTTGCAAGAATTCTTCTTTGAAACCAATAAGCTGAACAATTAAAGTAACCACAGGACAAAAACGAAAAAAAGAAATCACTGAAAATCGGAACTGTTTTTGGTTAGAAATTCCTTATTCAAAGTAAATTGAGTGAAGGACACGATACCAACAATAAAAGAATTCAACTTCGTCCAACTATTGTTGTTGTTGATGTGATTATTTTGTACACAGTGGCTTTTCACACAATGTGAAACTGGAAGATATCACCGAGGTTTAAGTTTAAGATTTTCTGTACTTTGGCTAATTTCAGTAATTATCTGAATTCTTCATGTCAGAACTCCATGTTCTATTTAGAGATTTTTGACAAAATCCAGAAAAGAATCTGCAATGTCATCGGTCTTGACCTGGCATCTATACGTTTACCATGCCGTAACCAACTGTGCCGGAGAGTACAACGGCCGAAACGTTGTAATAAATATGGCGACAAAGATGAGGACAATAGTCCGAATGATATAAATAATGTCACAGAATTAAGTTTCCCTTTTCTTTATAGGAATGCCATTAAAGACGACGGTAGGGTGAGAATTCATAGACTGACTATGAAGTAGTGATGTTAGTGCTATGAAATCTTGCATGCATTAATTCCAAATCTTCTTATTAATAAATTGTTTTGGTTTGGTTTGGTTTGTTTTACGGCATATCAACCTCAATGGGTTATTTAATGTCGACAACATTTTTATTGCTGGTAATGTTTTTTCAAAAATCTATTTCTGGGAATATTTTTCCTTGAAGAAATCGATAGCTGGTCATATTTTTTCCAAAGAATGTATAACTGTCTGCTGACAAAGTGTGCTGATAGTTTTTCCTTCAAAAATTATTGCTGGTAATATTTTTTTTTATTACAAAGTATTTCTGGTATTAAAATCTATTTTTACACAAGTTTGGGTGCTAACTATATATATATATATATATATATATATATATATGTGTGTGTGCGCGTATGTGTGTGTGTGTGCGTGTGTGTGAGAGAGAGAGAGTAGAAATTTATTAGGTTATTTTTGTCTCTTGATTTCCATTAGACGTCGAGTTTTAAACTGTTGTTCAGCGGTGAAGCTTGATATGTAATGAGAGTAAGAAATTTTATTCTTCCATTCAGTATGTAAATTATATCATGTGTTCGACTTTGTTTAGTCGATCTATTCGGTCAGGCAAATCAGTGTCTCAAGTAAAGCATCATCAATATAACAGAAGTATGTTGATACTTTAGAAAGGACTCGTGACTTTAGATTCGTGAAATTGTAAGAAGATACATGCCATCATTACACTGAGAGGTGATCCCATTGTTAATCCAAATTTTTTTAAAAATAATTATTTAATGTGAAGAATTGGTGGTAACGGGATATACAGCAGATAGTTAGTATTTAGTTCGTAATGTGAACTGTGTCGCCGTTGTATGTATGTATGTATGTATGTATATATATATATTTAATATTTTCGTGTGTATAACAATTGAGGGACAGTGTGCAAAAACACGCAAAAGTCAAGAACACCCATTCCCCATTCCATATATATATATATATAATATATATATATATATATATATATATATATATATATATAAGGATAGGAAAGAAAAATGTTTCTTATAATATGTAGATATAGAAGTATATAAGTAATTTTCTAAGTTTACATAGATATTTAGGTATACTGATTGTACAGACTTTTAACAAAAAAGCCTTTTTTTTACAAGAAATCAGAAACTGTAATGGCAAAAATAGATTCAATAAATATACAAAACTATATAGAAGTATAAGACCGGATTATTTAACCTATACAGCGAGACGATTTTGAGAAAATTAAAAGCGAAAATTTCCTGAATGAAACAGAGAAACGGTACCTAATATACGACAAAGTTTCAAAATATCCCTTTCCTTCTTAGGATTGAATTGAGAATTTTGCATTCTCCGAGAATTATTGTTATCCGATCTTAGACCACCCAGTCTATCCTGCTATTTAACCCCGATATACATAAACATATAAGTGAACATTGAAGTGAACACTCAGAGGTGACAGGCTGTTTCATACTGGAAGCAATCGTCTGGCGGCCTGATGATTGCGTCCAGCATGAAACAGCCTGTCGCCTCTGAGTGTTCACGTCAATGTTCACTTTTATATTTATATTTACATACGCTCTGATATTGAGCACTTTATCCCATAAATATAGCACACCTTAAAAATGTATTTCTTCATATATATGTATATATATATTCCCTTGGGAAGTTTTAAAAATGTCCTCCAGAAATAGTTGTTTTGTAACTTAAATAAGAGAAAATTATCATATATCGTTGAAAAATTAGACATTATATTTTATTAGAAATTTTATTATGACAAAAAGAAGAAAAACGCATTTCTATATTATTTTGCTCTCGTCAAAATATCTGCCTTCCACTTTGATTCCTGCAATATAAATTTTTTGTATTCTTTGCAAAGTTTTTAAAAAGTATAAGTTTAATAATTGATTCCATTCTTTTTTTTCAATGACTCCTTTTCTTTCTTTTTTCCATTTTTCTGTCAAGTGTGTGTGTGTGTTGACTTCAGTGTTCACTTTTATATTTATATACGCTCTTAACTGATAACTCTTAATATATTAGACACATTATAAATATAGCACACCTTAAACTTCATATATATGTTGTCTGTAATTGGTTTGATAACAGAAAGAGATTTGTAAAACCATTTGCAGAAATTACGCGTAATGTTCCCCATACTTTCAAACATTGTTGGACATTTTTAACACAAGAAGGTACAAATCGAGAGCTAGCCAGTATCGTGTTTATATTTGTTAGAGAGATGGTGTTGAATTGGTCGGAAAATGTAACAGACTTTATAGCTTTATTAATTTTCTTAATTTGGACGACGAAGTGTTTAATCTCTTTGTTGGCACTGTTAAATTTTCTGTTAGCGTTGTAATTATATGGTTTTATTGGCTTTTTGTGCAGTAGAATCACACAGTAACGTTGAGAATTTAGCCAGCAATACTTCGTTTATACATGTTTTCTTAAACAGAACAGGCAACTTATTCCCTGAGTTGCTCTTGGTGTAGGATAACAGGTAAATAAACTTGCCGAAATTATGTCGTATGCACAGACAATTTTTGAACAATGTAGGTCGTACGAAAAAATAATTTAGTGAGATAACCAATGTAGTATTTACGTTGTAAAGGTACAGATTTCAAAATAAATGTCACTTCATCACGCTATGAATCTGGAATAGACTTTGATGCCTCATGGTAAAAGCTAATTTTACAGTACCTAAACATATTAACACATGGTTGATAGTGTATTTCTTTTATTTTTATGTAAAGTTCTTCCATGATGTTTAATCGTTTTTTTTAAAGTTTAAAATGTGCTATTACCCTCTGTTACCGCCTTGACAATCAAAATCTAACAAAAAAGTGCGGGGATTTGTGCTTAGAGAGATGACGTGTATATCGCTAAACAAATCTGTTACAAGTAAAGAAACTTGTAACAGATTTGCATATCAACACCTTATGGGTCATGACTGTAATTCGAAAAAGAAATTAATGATTAGGAAGGAAAACCACCTCAACAATGGACAGTGCGGTAACAGCTACTGGATCTGAGAAACCTTATTTACTTGACAAAGGTTTCGCTAAAAAGATTTTATAAATTTCAACTGGAAGTAGCACTGGCTGCTTGAACAATGAATGCTGAATATTTCAAGAAACGGCTAATATTAATTTTTTCCATTATGCAACAACTTCCCCTGCTTCCTTATAGAATCTACCAGCAATGTTGGAAGAAACTGGCTATTTAGAATAGCCAAGGAATAAAACTAAACAAAACTAAGCAAACTAACATGACAATATGAGCACAGGTAAAAACGGATATGGAAGACATTAGGTTTATAATACCCAGAAATACATACACGGATATCCTCAAGGGCACATGGCACAGTGGATAAAAGCGTTAATTAGATCCAATGACAGAACTCAAAGAGTGTGAGTTCAATACCCGGTTAAGGCAGTGGGGAACTTTCAGAGGGAAATTAACAAGAGATAACTGACATTCATTAGACATGCCTCGTGGAACTAGAACAGTCTACCCCAGTGAGGGAAATAAAGGGTTCAGTTTGAACCAACTGAAGAAAGCCGAAGCGTACAACGTCCGAAACCTTGTAATAAATGTGGCGACAAAGATGAGGACAATAATCCGAATGATGTCACAGAATTAAGTTTCTCCTTTTCTTTATAGGATTACCATTAAAGATGACGGTAGGTTGAATAGTTCATAGAATGACTATGAAGTACTGTTGTCTGGACATCCAGCAAACGCCACCACCTAGGAAAGCATTAATCCTGTTCACCGCCAAGGGAAGCAATTGACTACAAATCAAATAGCCATTGATATTATATCCCATTAAGAGTTCAGAATATTCTGCACAATGAAACTGACATGTTGGACATTTCTTCTCGGTGGCTGGCACGTCTTGTGAAACCTGTTCAAAGGCGCATAAAGTTAATCTCATAACGGGAAAATCTGACATGTTTTCCTTAAACGATTGATAACCTAGAATGACTGTGTATCGCTTTTACTCAGAGGCAATCCACACATCCTCGACTGATCCAAAGAAAACCAAAGTGGCTTCATCAGTAGAAAAGGCGATGACATTTGTTTTGGGGGGAAGCTTATTAACTATCTTCAAAAGGGCCACACCATCAATGGAGATAAAGCACACGTACTGAGGTAGTTTACAAAAGTCTATCAAGACCAATCACAGAAAAAAAAACTGACGAAAGGCCTTTTGTTTTATCAGGGCAATGTTCCAGTATACATGTCCTTGGTTTCAATGGCTGCTGTGCATGAGTGTGACTTTGGACTAGTTGATAACCTTCCCTATTTTTTTGGTCCGACTATGATCTGTTCAAGGACATGGAAAACACTTGGCTGTGAGTGAGAATCGCAGTTCCGTCTACCCAATTGCACTCAAAACGATTGGTTCAACATATGATATGTTTTTCAGGCACTTTCCAAACGTTCTGCACGCACACGATCGCTTCTCCTGCCCAACATCTGACAAATTTACTATGGCCGTATTGAACGAATATTTAGAAAAGAAAATACTAACAAGACAGGAGAAAGAGAAAACAGGAAAGGAAAATAGATGAAGAAAAAGGAAAGTCTAAGAAAGCAAAAAGGATTTAATGGACGAAAAAAAAATGGATAAAAGGAGTAAGAGAAAAAAAGGATAGAGAAAACAAAAAACAAAGAGTAGAAAGTGAGGAACAAAAAAAAAGAGACGAATGAGAAATGGAAAGAGAAAAACGATAAAGGAAAGAGAGAATGAGAGTGTAGAAGATGTAGATCTGATTTTATTAAAAGTGACCGTTCTTTGACGACTTTTTTTACGCAAATCCAACGACAATAAACTACACTTATTTCCCTACAACAACTGATAAAGAGAGAAGAGCAAGTAAAAAAAATAATAAATTACCCATAGTTCATTGGGTGATAGCGCGTACATAAATCCCATCTCGACTTACAATACAATGACCCACGTTGCAAATAAGTAAATAAATAAAATACCTAAACGTAAAGTAAACAAAGACAAAAGAAATTACGCTATATAAAATCCGGTAAAACGCAACTAACAGCTGGCTCATTTTTTTTTCTAATCGTTTCATCCCATGCAAGGCGACATTGCTACTAGAACGCAGGGGATTAGAAGGAGTGAAAGTGAAAGTGAAAGTGAAAGTGAAAGTGAAAGAATGGGGATGATTGAGGAAAGTATAAAAAAAGGAACAGCTTTCAAGAAGACAAAAGATGGCGATTTATGCTGCATTTGAATTTTAGAAGATTGTTCTTATCAGGGAGCAAGAAATCAAAAAGGAGTTCCACAGGTGAGAACTGCGAGAACAAAAACTGTTAGAATAAAAGTGGCGGTCGAATCTAGCTACTTCAACTGTAAAACGGTGATACCTATTTGCCAATCTCGTAGCATATTTAAATTCATGTGGTCGAGGTATCAGGAAAAAAAATTATCATCAGAGCAATTGGCATGAAAATATTTGTAGAAAAGACAAATGTCAGACGCGTCTTTTGAGAAAATCGCACGGATTTTTTCCTAATAATATTTTCTTTAATTATTGGAAGGTTTGGATTTTGTTATGCGGGTAACACAGTAAGGAAACTATAGGAACACATATATAAGTTAGTAAAAGAAAGTGAGAAGAAAAAGACTAATTATAAGAAAACAGCCGACGTGAGAGCCATTGATGCGAGTTAGGTATTTGACGCATCGAAAGCAAGAAAATATGTTAATCTGAATATCTTGGAATTGTTCTAACAGACCACAGAAAATATGACACTGAAATCCAAACGTGCATCGAAATATCGAAAGATGTTTTCCAAAAGCTAAGCAAGGTATTAAGAAATAGGGAAATTTCGATAGAAGCAAAAGAAAAGTGTAACGGAATGTTGTATAATATCCGTCCATCTATACGGCAGTGAATACTGAACCGATGAAGATGTTAGAGCCAACAGAATGGGGTTTCATAGTAGGAGGCTGAGCCCACTATGGACGGAAAATGTAAGCTATGCTGAAGTTTTAAGGAAACTGTTAAAAGAAAAGAATCAGAAAGAGATAGGAGAAATCTTTGATAATCAGGAAAGAGCGCTTCTACAATTTTACACGCATTTTTATATATCCCTGTCTCTGCTCTGTTATTGTTGCTATCTAATTTGGTGCCAACTATCTTATTGTATTAGGTGTGGTGTTAATGTTTGTTAGGTTAAAATCTTCCTTGTTATGGAGTTGGTAAGTGTTGTAACCTAAAGAATAATAACACGATGGTTGGTAATGAGCGATAATACTTAGGACAAGAACAATACATATAAGATTCGACCGAGACGCGTAGAAGAAATAGTCATCTGCTAGAAGGGAGTCAAGTGAATTCCACAATGAATCTCCAACTGCAACATATCTACCAACAGTCCCACGCGATCAAATGTGGCACAAAGCCGAAGAGCTCAGATACCCCACATTAAGTGGGGTTTCTGAGCTCTTACGCTCGGACAAAAATCCCCCCTAGACCCCGTATAAATCGGGATCAGGTAGCTGTTTCTCAAGACAAGACTATGCCCTTCAACATAAACAAGTCTGGGGATCTCCGACTGCAGGATATCTACCCCCCCCATTAGATGTGGCACAAGGCTGAAATTAATGTGGAGTATCTGAGCCCGTAGGCTCGGCCAAAAATCCCCCGTAGATCCCGTATGAGACGTGGTCGGGTAGCTGTTTCCCGTGACGAGATTATGCCCTTCGATATGGAGGCAGAGAGTTTGATCAGCACAGCTGGAGACGAATATCCGACTGCAGACCAACATACAGTATTTACTACTTTATCTATATGAATGGGGACATACCCATTATCGTCCGTAGGTATGCTACAACAGTAAGTAGGTTTGTTGTGGTTAGGATTTTTTTCTTCTGTGATGCTGGACAGTGTACAGGAATTCTGGTATTGGCTGAGGTTATGTTTTTTTTTTTTATTACATTTCTCTTCTTCAGGCACAGAACAAGAGAGACTGGGGAAAGTAGCTAAAGAGCTTGTGTAAATGATTGACAGAACACTGATTAAGAGAGATAAATCTTACAATTGATATTTATGGAGAGCTATGATCGCCCACCTACTGAAGGATTACGCTACAGGGATAAAGATACAACATTTAAAGCGATTAACGTGGGCAAGTTGTACTGAACACTTTTTATCATAATTCCAGACACGAGGTTTCAGCTGAAGGCCTTTTCTTATTAGTAAATGTGCATTTTAAAAAAATAATTTCATATAGAACAGTTGTTTCACTTTAAGTCAGTATATCAAATGGCTTGAGCGATTCCATAAGAACTATCAAACCGAAGTCTTTTATTCGATATACTGTTGTCCTGCAAATGACTGCATGCGACAACCAACTAGAGATGAGAAAATGTGAAATGTATCAAGCACTGTCTCACTCTTTCATACATACAAATAATATATATATATATATATATATATATATGTGTGTGTGTGTGTGTGTGTGTATTTAGACAGCAATTTTTTTCATTGATACATGTTTCATTAAATAATATAGACATGTGTTGTCTATTTATTTTATGTAAGCTTATTTATTTTATTAAGCTTATCAGACGATATGAAAAGAATTTAAATAAAATAAATAGACAACACTTGCCTATATTATTTAACGAGCAGCATGGCCCGACTCATACAGCAATCGCTATCACTTGACTTAAAATATTTTTGCCCTTCCTTGCCTTTTAAAGGAGTGCCCTTGCCGTGCTGATGTTGCTACATGCCTTACTTCTTGCCTATCTCACACTGCGAATTTTTACTAAGCTCTATACTAAACATTAAATCTGTTACGAAAAAAGAACTAAATGAACACAAAACATTAAAAAAAAAAAAAGGACTGTTGGAAAACGAAAAAAAGAATGTTAACAACAAACACTAAAACAAAATGAATCAACGTTTAAAACGAATCAGCTTTAAAAAAAAATTTTCCCAGGACGAATGTAACGATTTTTTGCATGTTAAAAAACCGAATGAAAAATAATGTTAACAATCAAAAATGGCCGCAAGCAAGCTTTTATTTCCACATTGATGGGACCCAGTTCTCTAACTTGAATCAGAATCAACGTTTGCGACCGTACATTCGTTACAAGCAAACGAATGAGCCAATTATATATATATATATATATATATATATATATATATATATATATATATATATATATATATATATATATATATATATATTGGGGTAAAGTAGTTACAATACTGCCATGTACTACTTAACACTTTTGTTGTCAGTCATGCTTATTTAAATTTTCCCACGTGATTATAATAAACCAATCATATTGTATTTTAAACAGGTAACGAATGCAGCCTATATCATATTATATCCACTCGTTTCTCAATCTCAATTTAACTTTTGAATCATGGAACTCTGGAACCGATAAAATAACACGAAATAAATATTCTTAAAGACTCCAGCTGTATTTTCAACTTCATTATCCTATATTCTTACCCGAGGGGGGCATATAAAAATGTTTACTTTGACCTCTGACTTTTTTTTCTTTATTGCTTTCGTCGGGAATTATACGATAGACAGTTCACTCTCCAGCTGGGCAGAGGGAAACGTTAGATCCGATGTAATTTAAACTACTCGGCCACGTATCCATCTGGAGAGCCAAATATTCAAGCTGACATGTTCCTTAGATGAAAATCAAGTTTCACTCAGTCGGGGACCACACTGGATTAGTTACTTTGTGGAAAAAAAAACACCCGAGAGAGTTCGTTTCTGACAACTAAAAGGTCCACCAATCATAATACTCTGTTAATTTACACGTCCCCTGACAATTTCATACAGTAATCTTCTACTTGCTACTTACCCATACATGGTGGGTGGGGAGAAGAAGAGGATCCATACCTTTCCCAAGGGTATTAGCACGTAAGTGAATTAATTTTAGTCGAATCCATTATATTCGCTTACGTGCTAATACCCTTGTGAAAGGTATGAATCATCTTCTCCCCCAAAGTAAATTCTAGAACAGACCGGGTTCTATAGCATTGGATGGCAACTGGTCTACTGCGGAAAAAGATGACAACCTACTGCTGGAAACAATCTGCCTCGTCAGTCATGTATCGAAAGATACATGATCGCCTAAGCGTGTATCACCCATGGTACATAACTGACTGACTGGAGCTTCTATCTTGTGTGACCCTTTGAATATTTATTTGCAAACTATCAGCAACAAATAAAACAATGGTAATAATAATATTCACCGTTTCTTAATAAGGAAAAAAGAAAAAAACACCGCCGTCGTTACCTGAGAAGCCATTGCTAGTATCGTTTGAAATTTATAAAATCTATAAAAAACAAGTATTCAAGAAAATAGATTTATCAAGTTTACTACTTTTGGTATCTGTCTATATTTCTGAGATGAGGTATTAAGTACACTATTTACATTATTTGCACTATTGTTCTCATCTTTGTCGCCATATTTATTACAACGTTTCGGCCGTTGTACGCTCCGGCCTTCTTCAGGTGGTTAGAATATCGAACTGAACCCTTTATTTCGCTCACTGTGGTAGTCTGTTCTAGTTCCACGTGCCATGTATTAATGGA
This sequence comes from Acanthosepion pharaonis, assembly GCA_903632075.3. Lineage (NCBI taxonomy): Eukaryota > Metazoa > Mollusca > Cephalopoda > Sepiida > Sepiidae > Acanthosepion > Acanthosepion pharaonis. The sequence goes on along the minus strand of CAHIKZ030003303.1, from coordinate 1,420,236 downwards.
TGTCAATTATCAGTTATCTCCTGTTAATTCTCCTCTGAAAGTTCTCCACTGCCTTAACCGGGTATTGAACCCACACTCTTTGGGTCCTGTCACTGGATCTAACGGCTTTATCCACTGTGCCATGTGTCTTTGCCTTCCTTGATATTTCCAGTAACGATTAGGGCTTCCTTCTTCACATTCTCGTTGAAATAATATGGAATTTTATTGCCATTATCTTCTCGTTGAGTTACATGTGCTATCGATTTTATATGCTAGTGTTGAAAATCCTCAATTGTCTGATTAATTGCAAAATAACTAAGATTTTGCGAAAGAAAATCGTTTAGGAGTTATCGACAGTATAATTTTGGTTTTATTCGCATCTAGTCTGGCTACCATTACCGGCGTCGTTTGCATACTTTTGTCTCGCGAAGTAATGCGCGGAATCTTACTTAGTTAACGGCATTTTTTTTATATTGTTGTTATTAGAGAAGTAAGTAAGAGGAAGGGAGTTTCACTGTTGGGAAGCGCGATAAAAGAAACGAGACGTGGGGATGGCGTTTAAGTGTTTCTATAGTAGAAGGGTGGGAACTAGATGCCAATTTCGTAGTACGCTTAAATTCATGTCGCCGGGGCATCAGGGAAATTGCCATGAAAATATTTGTAGAAAAGACAGAGGGAAACCACATCAAGTCTATGTGAGATTGACTGAAGTCGAGATGCCAAGTCAGGACCGATTACATTGCAAATCCTTCATTCGGAACCTCGGGATGAACAGCACCAGACCAGATACGATAATAATATTAAATGCATGGACTAATGGTAGATTTGTAGATGTGTAAGATGGACTCTGATGAGAAATACCTTCTGGCACGGCACAGTGAACCAAATTTCCTTGCAGTAGATGCAGCTATTGATTCAATGTAGTTGTTCCACCTCAAGTTATTGGAAAAACGAGAGACCAAGAAGGCGCTCCGAGAATTCGTTTCTGTATAACACAAGAAAGTGGTCACATGGAGATTATCAGCACGTTTAGACATAGACAAGTGAGAGAAATATTCAATGAATTATTGCATTATAATAGTCGAGATTCTCTGCTGTTGGTTTCGTCGTTGACTGATGTCATCGCTGTTGATGGGAGCATTGTATCGCAGTCCGTTAAGCTTGCCTGCTGTGGTTGTGCGTCAGCGTGGGCTTCGTAGTGAGTAAGAGGCTCAATAAAGGATTGCGAAAATTACGTGGGACTTTTCTAATTGCGTCTTTTAGGATTATCTCAGTTTATCGCCTCTTCTTATTCTGAAACTATATGGGATGCGTAAACGGGGAAAATAAAATATTGCAATTATAAAGTATTAAATAAAAATTAAAAATATATACTTCAAACTTAGCATTAAATTAAAATTCATTCAAATCTAAAATGACAGAACTGAAATAAACATTAATCATTCGGATGTTAAACGTGTATCCCGTTTTATATAAACTAAATTTGCTTGTTTTTATTTAGCGACATAGCAACACCTCTATGGGTTATTTAATAACGAAATCTAAATATTTTCTTCACAATATTTTTTTCAGATAATAATGATCAGTTATATGTCATAGGTGATACACGTTTAGGCGATCATGCATCTTTCAATATATGACTGACAAGACAGATTTTTGCCCCGCAGTCGGTTGCCATTTCTGCGGTAGACCAGTTGTCATCAAAGGCTATAGAACACAGTTTTCTTTGCTATTTACCCATAGGTTGGGGGAGAAGAAGAGGATTCATACCTTTCCCAAGGATATTAGCACGTAAGTGAACGTAATAGATTTGACTTGAATTCGAACTCGGCCCTCCAATTTCTCATTACACCACCGGGCCTTATTGATACAAGTCTTATTAATTATTTGATTATTATCGGGCTCCAAAATTCATTTTGCATGTAAGTGAATAAATTGAAACAAACGGAAACATAGCCTCGGTATTCACAAACGTCTCTATGTTCTTATGGGTGACAAATAATTTTTCACATTACAACCTCTCACTGGTTTATCGCTATTCTGACGGAAACTGCTAAAACGAAATACCGATTTGGTTTGTTTTACGGCATATGAACCTCAATGGTTTTAGCATGTAAGTGAACGTAATAGATAGACTGGAATTCGAACTCGGTTCTCCGATTTCTTAATCCGAACCGCTATCCATTACACCACCGTGCAGGAGGCACCTATTGATACAAATCTTAGTGATACAAGTTTTATTAATTACTAGCAGTAGAGCCCGGCGTTGCCCGGGGATGTAACAGTAAGAGATAGATCAAGTATCGACCATCATAAAGACTGAAAAATAAAATTGACAAAGTTTATTGTTTAAGGTTGACGGACACGCATGTCTTAATTAGTTTTTTGTATTTTTACGAATTGGTCAAACTCAAACTTAAACAAAAACATTGTTTTCAATCGTTATGAGTCTACCGATTGAATAGAAATTATTATAAACTATTGTCTTGTAAATGGAATTTTTAAAGCATTCTGAATGTAAAAATAAAGAAAAAAAGTGTGCAAGACAATAAGAAACACTACCTGCCAAAAAAAAAAGTGAAGTTTTGTTGAAATCGGTGGAAAAATGTAGGAAATCTGATCCCATATATAAACGAACACACACACACACATACAAACACACACACACACACACACACACACACACACACACACACAACCTGGGTTTTATAAGTATAACTCGATATGAGTTGTCCCCCTTTCATTCTGGTGATGCGTCTTATTCGTGTTTTCAAATTGATTTCGTGCAAAAACAATTGTGTTTTTCCAATTTGGGGCGCTGTCAGAACCACCGCAAGATAATTTTACGTAGTCCTCTGAAGTTTTGTTGAAATCGGTTGAAAAATATAGGAAATCCGATCCAATATATAAACGTACAGACACACACACACAACCTGGGTTTTATAATAAGTATGATTTCATAGCTGGGGAGAGAAGAATTGGATTCATCGTACTCCAAAGGGTATTTTGCATGTAAACAAACGAGGATTAGAACTTGATTCACTTATTAACAATTCCGTGCAATTATCCATTACACCACCGGCACACCCAATATTGTAAGATGTGTAACTGCCAGTCACAATGAGGTTTCGATTTATGTGTACACAGTTACATTCTATAGATGCTATATCTCTTATATTGAACGATCCTTTCGCATAATATTGGGCTTTAAACTCAACCTCAAGTAACACTCATATTTACGATCCATGCCTAAAGAAAAGTTCTCTGTACCACTTCAGTAAGTACTTGGAACCACTTGCGTATCTTTTTTCCTTTACAAGAGACAGATTAAACCTAAACTGTAGAATTTTGCTATATTTGGACAGGAGCTGCGCACACCTTACTTTCCAGTCTTGGTATTCAAAAGCGTCTTCGTGTCCTTATGGGTGACAAATAATTTTCCACATTACAACCTCCGGCCCACAGATAAAACCTCGAAATCCTCTCACTGGTCTATCACTACTCCGACGGAAACTGCTAAAACGAATTACAGGTTCGGTTTAGTTTGTTTTGTTTTACGGCATAACAAACTCAACGGGTTATTTAACGCAAGAGTTTTATTGCTGGTAGTATCTTCAAAAATGTATTGCTGGTAATATTTTTTTCAAAAATGTATTGCTGGTAATATTTTTTCCCAAAAATTATTGCTGGTAATATTTTTTCTAAAGATGTATTGCTGGTAATATTTTTGCCAAAAATGCATTGCTGGTAATATCTTTTTCAAAAATGCATTGCTGGTAATATTTGTTTCAAAAATATATTGCTGGTAATTTTTTTTTTCCAAAAATGCATTGCTGGTAATATTTTTTTCAAAAATGCGTTGCTGGGAATATTTTTTCAAAAAATGCATTGCTGGTAATATTTTTTTCAAATATGCATTGCTGGTAATATTTTTTTCAAAAATGTATTGCTGATAATACTTTTTTTCAAAAATGTATTGTTGGTAATGTTTTTTTCAAAAAATGTATTGTTGGTAATATTTTTACAAAAATACACTGATGATACTAAAATCTATTTTTACACTTTCATAGTGTTTTGACCCCAGTTTGGGTGTGAAATATTTTCACGTGGCTGGGACACTAACAGGTGCTACCACCCCGGGTCAGAGTGGAGCTGGGAACACAAGTAATTAGGAGGTGGTTTCACGCTCCTCAAAACCTCTGATCAAAGGCCTTGGTGTTGGATATAGACCTACCCAGGATGCGTATGTAGTTTATCGTCTTTACCCAGGACGAATTATATTCCTTACTTCCAACAGTTCTAACATTCAAGACTAAGACTCACAACGCTACGCACATTTTATCAAACCACCTTCATTACCTCCGTATTCGATTGGTGAGAGTAAGCAGTTTCTTTCCGCAAACCACTTTTCTATGGATCCGACTCCCAAGAAGATGTTTTCCGATCACTATAATCTGTATAGACTGTAACACTCTACCTCGAGTGGCTTCCGTACAATATACGAGGTGAACCTCACCGTAAAAAATAGTATATAGCATAACTGAAACAATATTATTGGATCCCTTCAGGTCTCCCTCTCTCTCTCTCTCTCTTTCTCTCTATCTATCTCTCTCTCTCTATTTTAATATGGATAGTGGGGAGTTAGATCCTCACTAAGTGTCAAATAATGTGCATTAAATAAATACATTTGTGAAGTAGACATTTAAAATACCCTTTATTCTTCAAATCATGCATTTGAGATATTCCTTGTTTTTAAGTTTACTTTGTCACTTCCAAGCCGATGTCTTCCGTCAATGGATTATCAGTATTAACACAGGTTTCAAAAAACGACGGATTAGCCTATTCTTGTTACTATCAAGTCATATACGTGTAAACTTTCCATTAACGCATTCTAAATAATTCAATGAATAAAACTTCCTTCATGTTAAGTATTTTTTTTTCTATTTACCAAGCTCGCATCTTAAATGAAGAAACGTTTATTTCGTTTCGCTTTCATTTTAACATTTCGTGTTTTGTTTTGTTAAGATCTGTCGCTTTGAAAAGGATCGAAACCGTTTAAGCGAATAGGAATGGAAAGAAACAATATAACTAAAATAAATGAAATAAATAAAGCTGTACTATTCAGTCAGCTTAATGGATTCAATTGTTATAGATTTCCTTTCGGTGCCATTTCAAAGGAAGGATTTTGAACAATGATTCTTAAGGCTGAAGAAAACTTGCAAAATTGATACAACTCTTTGTTACCATAATTTGTCTCCCCGTATCGTTTTAAACAAATATCATTAGGGCCTTTCCTTGGAAAATCTAGAAGAGAACTGAAGAGGTATATTGCCGAGACGAAAATAATTAGATGCAATCAACAAAACAACATGAAAACTTAATCAACAAACAAAATAAATAAGCAGAATTTATTTGCACAAATTGTAAAGACCGACAATACAGCACTGGGAGTGATGCAACATTTATCAATGAGAAAAATGGAATCTACAAGCCGGTTTCGAATTCCATCCCTGTCTGTTACGTCCACTTCCGCATAAACGCTGATCCATTTTTTAATGTCCTCAGATATAGGATAAACAGCAACTTAGATTGACGTCTCATCGGTGGCAATTAGCGTCAAGAAGAGGAAAGTCTAAAATCAAAATTATGGAGAAAGCAACAGGAAACCACTCCAATATTTTTCCCAAGAAAGCATAGAAATTATATAGAAGCGGAAGCTGCGTAGAGCCATGATTTCTCAAGTTACGTTAATATGATTAAATATTACAAATTCAAAATCAGAAAAATTTATTGTTTTTATGAATAAATATATACAGAAAAGTTCAACTACCTGCATTTTTTATACATCACGCCCGTTCAAGATGTAGGCGATCATGGCTCTTCACAACTTCCTACCTTTTCTTTCTCTCAGAAACTGTTAACCCTTTAGCATCAGCTTTGACAGTTAAAACTGGACTCGCTGAAAAACATTTCTCTATCTATCATTCCCACGCTAGCTCAGCCGATCAAAATCGACTTCCTTATTATGCTGGACTTCTGACCCCGAAGTTCAGCCTCACGGAAGTCAGAGCTGAGATACACTTCCTCTAAAAATAATAGCCTGCTAAACTATTATTTAACACAATATTCAATGCATGGACGAATGGTCAAGTTAATAATGTGTAAGATAGATTCTAGAGAGAAAAAACTCTAGTAGGAGACAATAAACCAACACTTTCTTCCTAGTAGCAATCCTAGAATTTGATTCAATATAATCTTTGCTTTTCATGTTAGCGGAAAACGTTATCCTGAGAAGGCGGAATGTATCACTCTACTGGAAGTTAACATCAGCCATGTAAAATAGATTCTCTCATTCGAGTAAATAAGAGCACATACGTTGAGAAATCGTTAAAATTAACAAGTCGTTTTTTTTGCCCCAGTTAACAAAAGATTTTAAGTCGTATTTTTTTAGGCCAGCCACACATTTGACAATATCAATCCGATCAGACTTCCTATAAACACAGTTTTTGTGTCATCATAGATACCGGGTTACGAACTGATGGCATCAAGAATGTCGTTGATGAAAATTAACAACAACCTAGGTCCAAGGATACCACCCTGGGGATATCTGTATTAACGCGAAAAGATCTAGTGATGAGATTGAGATGCATTCATTGTCATATAGGAAATTAAATATTACATAGCAGTTCAGTAACCTTTTTTTTTGGCTTCTAAAGATATTTTTCTTTCTAGTAATTATTTTCTGGGAGACGTCATTTGCTATTTTGGATTTCTGTAGCAAATTTTCCGTCGTCTGCTTCTCTCTTTGTCAATAGCAAAATTGTCGGTCTAGCGAACAGTAACTTATATGATAGATAAGGCACAGTTTAATCCAAAAATGTTTTAAATCTATAATCCACAGAAGCCGTTAGATAACATGTGTGGTCTGTAAATAAGTATTATCCATAGGCACAAATACATCGCTTATAATCATTCCATTGAAATTGATATAATTACGAAGAGGGACTGAAAAATTCATGTTCTGACTATGAAGAAGTGATGCTAGATCCTCGAAATATGAAGGCATGAAATTCAACTATTTAATAAGTACCTGGTTTCTTTCCAAGTAAACTGATGTCTGATTGTTCGAAGAAGTCTGGTTATCATATTGGTCAAACGTTATTAACAACAGATATGATTACGATATTGAAGAATTTTCTCACACGATAGAGAGACCCAACTTTACTAGGAGCAGACCTAGGGAAAACACTAGTGGCAGTATCGCCTTGCTTGGACTGAAAGTGAAGAATATTGGTTTATTCTAAGAATTATGTAACACATTCTCCCATGCAAAGAGATCATGCCAAAGAATGAAAGATTACGGAGAGCTGGTATCTGAGATGTACATTATTTACATTATTCGGACTATTGTCCTCATCTTTGTTGCCATATTTATCACAACGTTTCGGTCTTTCAGTATCTGTCTATATTTCTGAGATATTTCTGAGATGAGGTATTATGTACATCATTTACATTATTCGGACTATTGTCCTCATCTTTGTCGCCATATTTATCACAACGTTTCGGCCTTTCAGTATCTGTCTATATTTCTGAGATATTTCTGAGATGAGGTATTATGTACATCATTTACATTATTCGGACTATTGTCCTCATTTTTGTCGCCATAATTATCACAACGTTTCTGCCTTTCAGTATCTGTCTATATTTCTGAGATATTTCTGAGATGAGGTATTATGTACATTATTTACATTTTTCGGACTATTGTCCTCATCTTTGTCGCCATATTTATTAAAACGTTTCGGCCTTTGTACGTCATGGCCTTCTTCAGGTGGTTGCAATGTCGAACTGAACCCTTTATTTCGCTCGCTGGGGTAGACTGTGCCAATTCCACGTGCCATGTTTAATGGATGTCAGTTATCAGTTATCTCCTGTTAATTTCCCTCTGAAAGTTCTCCACTGCCTTAACCGGTTATTGAACTCATACTCTATGGGTCTTTTCACTTGATCTAACTAACTCCTTTATCCACTGTGCCTTGTGTCCTTGAGGAAGGCCAGAGCTTAGAACAGTCGAAATGTTGAAATAAATATTGTGACAAAGATGAGGACAAGAGTCCGATTAATGTAATTAATGTACGGAGAGCTAGATCTATTAAAACATCACTTTCTAGATTGATAGACTTGAAGATTGTTTACGTAGTTTATATCGAGTTTGGTTTCAAATGTTCGTAGGCTGACTATAAAAAATAATGCTAGAGGCGTGAGATCTTGCAGGCATTAATTTCAACACATCTTATTAACAAGAGCGTTGGTCCAAAGACAGCTCCCTGGGGATATCTGTAATAACCACGAAAAAATCTAGAGATGAGATTGAGACGCATTCATTGTTTCTTTCCAGATAAACTAGCATCATATAGGATGCATCTTCAGTAGTAGCAGATTTGCAGCGAAGCGGATAACCATGATTTACTCAAGTAAATTGCGTTGTAGAACTGTACTGTTTAAAATGTTTTTAGATTAATGTTGAGTTGTCCAAAATAGTAACTTGACCAGAAGAGTTGTTATTTCAATATCTGGTTACAGCAAAGGGCACAAAAACTTGGAAAGTTGAGTTACTAATGGAATTAACTTAAAGTGAGATATCAGAAAAAGCTTGGCACCCTCGTGCACCAAATAAAGGGTTCGTAATTTCAACGTCTATCAAACTGAAGAATACCGGATCGTACAACGGCCGAAACGTCGTAAATATCACAGTAAAGATTAGGACAACATTCAGAACAATGAAAAATTTATAGCTGTCATATATGATCTGGTGCCCCCGTGTACGATTCGAGGTCCTCAACAAAATCCAGAGATAAATATGCAATTCAATATGGCATCTCGTCTACATTCGCTTACTCACAGACGTACCGTGCATTGTCTCTGCCTCTTCTCCAAGTATTTTACGGCAACTGTTCCGACGAGTTATTTCACTGGTTTCCAGACTCCATGAATTTAAGCGAACTGCTAGACTGGCATCTCGGTCCCACCCTGTCGCTGTTGAAACGATTAAATATAACCGTCACTTCTACTCAAACAGCTTCTTCTCTCGTACTTCCGGTCTGCGGAACTCTCTTCCCCTTGCTTGCTTCAGCGATGACTATAATCTTCAAATATTCAAGGGTAATGTCAATCGACATCTTCTGATACCTTAATCAGGTTCCCCGCCCTCCTCTGTATCCTTTCCTTCTTCACTCTTGTTCTCAATCCTCTGTAACCCCTTACGTGCTAGTGACACTCTTGTCTTCCTCGGGGTGAATTGCTTAAAATAAAAAAAAATCAAAATAAACAGAATTAATCCTATGAATGGCGATACACTCAAAGATGGGCTGTTTTTAATGTTTATTGAGAATCAAGTACTGCTTAAGCGTAAAGTTGAACTCACATATCCGATCCATTCTTAATGATATAAGAAAACGGTTCAGCTCCTTGTATTGTTCGAGAAAGATACCTTCCAACTGCAACACTTTATAAGAGTAACATTAAACCAGAAATGGCGCATTTGTGTCATATCTAGGCTAGAGTTTCTCAATCCTTTGTTCCCGGTGTTCTTATTCTCCACCATGTTGATCCGCTCCTACAGAGGTACTTTATCGCCACTTCTATGTGCCATGTCACATCAGGACGCGGGGAGATCAAGGTTTGCTACAATCATATGTCCTTAGTAAAACTTTTCTTTTTGCTATCTTCCTATTCCCTGTGCTGATTCAATTTTGTTAAACGGCATATCAACTGCTTATGGATCATGTAATGCTGAAATTTAATTTTCTTGGGAGCTTTGAAGTAACAAAAATATAATATGTTATTCTGTTTTCACAACTGAATGCATGGTAGATGAAACTCAGCTTTTTCTGCATATACATGTTTGTGTGGGATTGCTTACTAGACGTGTTTTATGCTGTAGTTTTGTTGAAGTTATATTTTGGAATAATTATTTAAGAAATTGTCGGATATTATTTAGCTTTATACCATGAGACTTCTTTCATGTTGGTTGCTTGGTGATTCGTTGATTTTGTCCATTTTGTCATTCAGTGCCGGGACTCTAAATAATTTGAACAATTTTTTTGACTTCAACAAAATTTTTTGGGAACGTAATTGTATGCCTTCAACTACTGTATTAATGTTAATTGTTACTTTAAAAATGTATTGTTGCTAAAATTTTTTGACATATATATTGCTGGTATTTTTACTATAAAATGTATTTTTACACTTTCATAATGTTTTGTTGAGCAACATGGTGGTAACACCTGATGTGTCTCATAGATGGGACCCAAGAGGTGTTACCATCATGTACCCCTGGTCTGCCAATTATCTACACAAGCTCGTTAGTTATGTCATACGCTTCATTCTTCTGTCACTTTTTCCTGCACTATGTCCTGATACATTTCGAATTTTCCAAACCCGCTATCCTCATTGTGAACCCCAGAAATTTAATCTGTCTCTTCCTGATTTTAAACATAAGTGTCTGTTTTTTTTTTTCTCTTATTCTCTAAGTTGTCGTTTCTCTGAGGAGATTTTCCAACATTGACTGCCATATAGAACGACCAATATGACATAACATTTCAACAGTCTTTTCTAACGAAATTTTACTGTTTCTGAATGCTTTGTTTAGATTTTGGAAGGCATCTTTCGCCTTCGGCTTTCGGTATCGCATTTTACGTCCATTTACCAAATATAACCTTTACAGCTAAGAGAAACCTTGCTACGTCTACAGGCTTGAATCACCTTAATCCCTTCTGTATTCCACAGGTAAGCTAATAAGGAAGTTCTACTCAGACAGATTCTTCCTAAGAATCGCAATTTTGTGGAACGGATGACCGTGAGTGTGCTTTCTTCACGCTCAACATTAGTAACCTCATCAAATCTAGAGTCAATAGTTTTCTATCTTCCAGATACTTATAAAAATGACTTCATATTTCCTCATCTTACCGTCAATAACCTTCTAAGTTGAGTGGCTCTTGGGCCTTGTATTAGGTGGACATTAGTGAATAAATCATTAATGAAAATCGATATAAGCTATAGACGAAATTAAATATAATCAAAAGAGAAAATCAAATCAATGCGAAGAGTGGCTGAAAAGAAACCATTCTACAAAGGATGTTTTATCATTTGGTCAGACATTTCCAGCAACCACTGAAGATAAGACGGCCGTAGAAAGAATCTCTTACTATGCTATTTTCTCTTCAAAGGATCTTCGTATAAATCTATAACAATATAAGAAGTTGCCATTAACAACGACGTTTCTGCCATAGAGTTTCACAGACACAGATTTTTAATTTTGGGCACCACAAAGTGGTGTAATGGTTAGCTAGCTTGTTTTGTCGATCAGTTACGACTGAACAATATGTTCAATCACTCCACTTTCCTTGGCTTCTAAGCTACGCTTAGAAAATGATTTGGTAACCTCGACGTGTTGTAATGATTGGCAAGCTTCTCTCGCTAGAAAAATTACGTCTGAGTATTGAGTTCATCCTCAAGTCCTACGGCTTAGAAAATGATTTTTTTGGTAACCTCGACGTGTTGTAATGATTGGCAAGCTTCTCTCGCTAGAAAAATTACGACTGAGTATTGAGTTCGATCCTCACTGGGTCGTCCTCACTTTCGGCCTTGTGCCACATCTAAGCTACGCTTAGAAAATGATTTGGTAACCTCGACGTGTTGTAATGATTGGCAAGCTTCTCTAGCTAGAAAAATTACGACTGAGTATTGAGTTCGATCCTCACTGGGTCGTCCTCACTTTCGGCCTTGTGCCACATCTAAGCTACGCTTAGAAAATCACAATGGAGCTCCATGGTGGTTTTCTAAGCGTATTAAAATGACAAATACTTATTTAAAATTAAAATTAAAAGTGATTAAAATAACAAATACTTATTACTATAAATACTTATTATAAAAATGCACAATTGTTTTTGTACATCTTTTCTTTAAGTTTGTATATACAAGAATCCAGTTTCCAGATTGCCCTGCGTTTTTGACAACTAAAAACAAATCACAGCCCCAGAAAGAAATACTTACGTATGTTCCGTTGTATGTTACTGGCTCAAGAGTAAGAAATCCTAAGACTGTATTCTGAGCTGTTAAAAAGGAAAAAAAATTACCATAAAGTCCTACAAAGATAAATTAAATTAAAGAAATTATTAAACAGGGAAGTAGCGTTTTGTCAATGTATATTTCAAACAAATCTGCTTTAATTTAACCAATTGGTTTGTGAATTTTTTTTAACAGCTCAGAATACATTCTTAGGGTGTCTTACTCTTGAGCATCCCTATCTATAAAAGGCAGGATGTGTGCAGCAAAATTTACATGCACATGCTCCACGTTAGCGGAAAGGCCAAGACCGACTTTGCATTTCCCAACTCCCGTCGATAGTGGAAATAATCGATTTTTTCATGCTTCTACGGCAGTTTTCATGTAGTTTGTGGCCATTTTCTCCTGGCCAGAGTAAAAGTCTATAGCTGGCTGCCACGAATAGGCAGGAAGATTCTATTGGCCAGCGTGAGAGTCAACAGCTGACTGACACGAATGTTAACTAGCATGCTAGCATGCAAAAAAAACGATAGCTGCATTCGTCACAAGTGGGAAAATTTAAATCTGCATGGCACTTTACTCCAATTGGCTCATATGCTTGCTTAAACTCAACGTTGATTCTGATTCCGCAGAATTGGGTTGTGTGTGAAAAAGTATTTGTTGTTAACATTCTTTTTTCATTCGTTTTTTCTAGTTACGAGTCCATTTTTAAAGCTGATCGTTTTGTATTCATTTTGTTTAGATCTTTTTTCGTAACAGATTTAATGTTTAGTATAGAGCTTAGAAAAAATTCGCAGTGTGAGATAGGCAAGAAGTAAGACATGTAGCAACATCAGCATGGCAAAGGGCACTTCTTTAAAGGCAAGGAAAGGCAAAATATTTTAGGTCAAGTGATAGCGATTGCTGTATGTGTCGTATGACTTTTGAATCAAGCACGGGCAACGCCTGGCCATGCTGCTAGTGTAACATACAACTGAACATTCGTAAATATTTCTTTCTGGGGCCTGTGATTCGTTTCTAGATGTCACAAAGGGCGAGCTGGAGACTGGATTCTTGTATATAAAAGCTTAAAGAAAAGATGTACAAAAAACAACTGTGCATTTTTATTTAATAAGTATTTGTTATTTTAATGATTAAATTGTTTTTAAAATGGTGGCAGTGTTTTGTATGTTGAATAATAAAACTTTTAATTTTTTTTCCCAAAGTTAATGAAAATGTATTGTACTAAGCTACACACCCTAGTACAACAAACTGTACTTTGTATCCACTTATATGTTTGCCCTTCTCCAAATTTTTATTTTTGACGGTAGAACGGACTGACGGACTTTATATATAGATCGATGAAATTTATTTTTCCTTCCTTAGAAGTTAGATCGCTAGTCAACATTTGACATTAGTCACGATTTCAAATGAGTTCTAGTGAATATCGAACTCACTATTCTTTATTGATACTTATTTAAAATAAAAATATATTATTCGGTGTTGCCTTCCATTTTTATAGCAGTTTTACTTATGCTAACGAAATTAGGATTAATTTTTCTCCCAAATCGAAATGTTTGTAATTACTTCAACAAAAAATTAGCATTTTACATATTTAAATTGTAAATCCCGAGAAAATTTGTCGCTAGGCAAAAGAAGAAACAGAAAAACTGTATTATTTAAACTGCTGAAGAAAAAAGATTCATTTTTGTTTTTTGTTTTTTGCGACAGAACATAATCTTTATAATGCGAGCTTGTTGTTTTCCCCCATTAGTAAAATGAGTCGATGTTACCATGCCTGAAGCAATTGGTATTTTCTGCATAAAGATAGTTGTGGCGTTAATAAGAATATTAAAATCGCAAACAATCAGTTGTGGATAAATCTTCGACATTGTGATATAGAAAACAATCGTAGGTTTCTGTGAACGTAAAATATAGAAGATAGAATAAACTAAATATTAACCAACTACAAAAATAGTAAGGAATAATATATATACACTCTTTAAACATTGATAGTTAACAATACATTATCGAGATGTGAGAACTTATATGGATGAAAATAATTAAAACAGATGAATTGGAAGAAGAGGGAATGATGAATACCCACCGAGATGACCAGATTTTACACCCTTGTATTTCTTTTTCTGGGGGTTTCTAAAAGACAAAGTTTACAGCAGGAAACCTTAAACAATTGCTGAAATGAGAGTTGCAATTGAAGAAGAATTTTCTCAAATACCAGAGGAAATGAAAGAAGAAAGCTCGTTAGAAAAACTGTCATAAAAAATATATATATATATATATTTATAAAAAGATAGAGGCAAGCCACGTTAGGCCGGTGGGAATTTGGCTGAACTTGAAATTCCAGAGCAGGTCTAATTACATTGCAGATCCTTCTTTGGATTTTGTCAAGAATCTCGAGATGTATTGTAGGAACACGATGTTAAGTATGGTAGGAATATTCAATGCGCAGACGTATGATAGATGGATTAGAACGAGAGAAAGTGGATTCATTTTCTTAGTAGTAGACCTAGGAAATGATTTAATATAATCATTATACTACATGTCAATGAAAAATGTAAGCGAAAAAAAAAGCACAATGAGTTTAGCATCAGCCATGATCAGGCTGATGGAAGGCAAAAAAAAAATTCTTTATTTACATTATTCGGACTATTGTCCTCATCTTGTCGCCATATTTATTTCAACGTCTCGGCCTTTCAGTATCTGTCTATATTTCTGAGATGAGGTATTATGTACATTATTTACATTATTCGGACTATTGTCCTCATCTTTGTCGCCATATTTATTTCAACGTCTCGGCCTTTCAGTATCTGTCTCTATATATCTGAGATGAGATTTTATGTACACTATTTACATTATTCGGATTATTGTCCTCATCTTTGTCGCCATATTTATTACAACGTTTCGGCCCTTCAGAATCTTTCTATATTTCTGAGATGAGGTATTATGTACATTATTTACATTATTCAAACTATTGTCTTCATCTTTGTCGCCATATTTATTTCAACATTTCTGCCGTTGTACGCTCCGGCCTTCTTCGGGTGGTTGGAATGTCGAACTGAACCCTTTATTTCGCTCACTGGGGTAGACTGTTTTGTTCCACGTGCCATGATTAATGGATGTCAGTTACCAGTTATCTCCTGTTGATTTCCCTCTGAAAGTTGTCCACTGCCTTAGCCGGGTATTGAACTCACACTCTTTGAGTCCTGTCACTGGATCTAACTAACGCCTTTAAAAATGATGACAATAGTCCCAATAATTTACATAATACCTCATCTCAGAAATATAGAAAAATACTAAAAAATGTTCTCTGTATATATATATATATATTTTTTTTTTTATTTTGTATCAAAATCCGACAAGCGAATTTGAAATCCGAAACCAATCACCTTGTAATAATAATAGTGAAATTTCCCTTTATTTATATGTTGACTTTTATTTTTGTTCAAACCACCATTTTGAGACAAGAAGATGTCCAGAGAAATAACGAAAATAGTGCTTACCTTCTATGTTGGCACCCCCCCACAAAAAAAAAAAACATTAACCAGAAAACTCGAGTCTAGTTCTTAAGTAGCCTTGTCAATTCAATACTATCATATGTATGTCATGCATGGCGGGCACCAAACTCGTTCAGAAATATCTAAACTGTCAGCTGGTTTTAAAATGGCTTTTAGCAGGTGAAGTTTGTGGGTCATGGCAAAGACCATTCTTTTTCGAACTTTGTGTAATGACAGGTTAAGTAAAACCAGAAAGTATTTATGGAGTATAAGAAATGTTTGGGAGATAATAATATTTTAGACCTACTAATTAACACAAAGCTCAATGTAAAGAAATGGATTCACACTCATCTCAAGTGTATTTTCGTATAACGTTGCTTAAATTGGGTTTCGTGAGGGAATCGGTGTTTCAAAATGATATGGCCCTAAGTCGTGTAAGTGGATAACAGGAACAAAATAAAAAATGACAAAATGTTGGACAAAAAAGAAAAAAAAAACTTTATGGAGAGCTCATGATTGCTCATATCCTAAAATAACCTGCTCTATGTATAGCTGGCCACTCGTATTCAAGGATACCTGTCTACTATTGCAGACGCTTGCTCAGGCGCATTTGTGTTTATTCAACGCCAAAAGAGACCACCTGTGGTTTATACTGCAACTATGCTAAGCAGACAATAGTTATCGTTTCTGGAAGACAGCTTGTTATCTAGCGTGATCAACAATTTGAACAAGGTTAGCACGCTTACGCCCTCGGTCACGATGACTTGTGCCTCTATGCTAGAACAGCTATCGACGGCCCCCAAGTGTTCCATTTACCCAATTTCACTCACAAGTATTGGGTCAACCCGAGACAGATAAAACAAAATATGCCTGCTTATTGACCTGCCATCCCTACGGACTCTCATACATTTTTAAGATTTTTAAAAATAACTATCTAAATACAAGGAATATGACATCGAAATCTCAAAAAATGTGGCACATGAGGTCATCAACAATTCCAGTTGTAGTTGGAACCCTCGGATTGAAAAACGCTTCGACAGACTCATTGAGGAAATCCCTGATAGCCCATCCCTTTAAGAAATTAAAAATTGTACCCACAAGTACAACTCACACATTACGAAAGGCTTTATATATGTAAAATGTTTGTGATCTGTTATATCTCGTGCAAGATATAATAAACAAAGTAACACGAGTGTTGGGTTTCAATAATAGGTTTATAATCGGATGTAGGTGTGTCAAATACAGAGACAGAGTCGGGAGTATGCTAACCTCAATAGGTGTTAACAAACGGGGAAGTTGGGTTATATCATCACAACATGATCTTTCATAAAAAAAATGCTCAGTGGAAAATGCCATGATGCCATTTCTAACCTTAGGAACCCAGAAAGAAATGAGTATACATTAAAAACCAAGGAAATATGATCACTTGTAGCATTAATAGAATTTGTGCTACTACTAATAGTAGTAGTTGTAAATCTCTAAGGAAGACGAAGTTCTTGTACAGGTCAAGGATCTGGCTCGCTGGTCAGAAATCTAACACAGTTGCCGTATGTTTGCAGTCGAAGCTCAGAACATCTTCAACTCACATGTACATATCATCTTAGTGTCTGTATTTACATAGAACTAATTTTAAAGACACTGTATTCACCCACTCCGTCGAACATATAATTTACGCACACTCCAATATCTCTGTTGAAAGGATCACACATTCGTAGGGTTTTTTTTTCTAATGATTATGAAAGCGACTAAAAGAAAATTGAAAAAAGCAAGCGCATCTGAAGAATTTGGGAATATTTTTGCGCGCATGTGCAAATATCGGTTGTTGAGAAAAGGCGTGTTTGAGTGAAACAAAACGGAAGTCAGTATTTAAATAAACGGAGCATTCACTGTTATTATAAGGAGGCGATGGGATTCAGTTTTCAAAGGCCTTTGTCGGAATTTGATTAAAAAAATAAATCATTGATCTTACTTTTGCATCGGAAGTTTGATCTTATTTTTGTTTTGTTTTTTTTTTTAACTAGGATAAACGCGCGTACATGAAAACGTATATTTATATAATTTTTAAACAAAGGCAACATTATAAACAATAGTAAAAAAATCGACCTAAAGCTTATATATTCGTCATGATTTCGTTATTGACATAACCTAGGCTTTAAAATAGATGTGCGGGTACTGTAAGTGTTTGCGACTCTTAAAAGAGTAACTGTCGAGCCGAGTTCGAATTCTAGCTGTACCCCCTTACATTTACTTTCGCACAAATAGCATTGGGATAAGTATGAATTGATTATTTTTCACTCACCTGTGGGTTAAATCATTGGGATCGCTCTCTTCTCTGGCATTGTGGCGGCAACTAGTCTAAAAGAAGGAAAACTGAATTAAAGTCCAGTCTGATGAGATGGCTAAATTGCCATATCGTTTACTACTGCTATTGGCTTGATAATACAAATAAAAACCGTCGTTTATAACAGAAAAACGGTTGATGGAACAGTCTGGAATAACCAGAATGGGCTAGCTACGGATTAGTGTACTTGCCTTCGAACGTGTATAAAGTCAGTAGCGGTTAACAAGAGGTTAGGAAACAAACCGACTGGGGACCTCGAGGTGGTTTAATTCTTAGGAAGCTTGTCTCGCTAGACCAATTACGACTGAGTAGTGAGTTCGATCCTCACTGGGCGCTCCTTACATTCGGACTTGTGCCATATCCAAGCTACGCTTTGAAAATCGCATTGAGGGGTTTACACACTCTACCAGCGATAACAAGCTTAGACCAGCTTGGACAAGCTTGGACAAGCTATGACCGGCTAAGACCAGCGGCGTGAGTGAAGACACTCGAGTCCCCACGTAAATAAAAACAAGCCGACTAGGCATCTTGAGGCGGTGTAATGGTTAGCAAGCTTGTCTTGCTAGAACAATTATGACTGAATAGTGAGTTCGATCCTTACTGGGTGCCTCATACTTTCAGCATTGTGCCACATCTAAGCAACGCTTGGGAACAAGCCGGCTGTTGGATGCTTGGATTAGCGAAAAAATATTTCCAATAGTCTCTCAAGGCACGATTATCATCATCATTAATGTCAAAATAAGGAATACTGGTTATGAAGTTTAGAAAGAGAGAATTTTATGATGATATTAAAACGAGAATTTCGGAAAAAAGTATAGGAACGTCTCAAAATCGTCAGATTTTTTCCGTTATGTTGAAATTTTAGAAATGAATCGTTCAAAATCTTTATTGAGGCACAATGCTTTATAACTATGATCAGGAGCTTAAAAAAAATTCCTGATAAACGAGGAATTGTTAGAATAAATTTTGCATATGGGTTTAATATTTACTTTTTAATCAACGTTCTGTTTCAAAAATCTTCTAAACCTTCAGTAAATAATAATAAGTAAAAACCTTAAAAGTTAAAAGCTGAGAAACTGTCGACATTCAGGTGCATGTTATTTTCCAACTGAACAAGAATTATCGCACGAACTAATAACTTGATGTTTATTACATTTTCGCCTTTTATTATGAACGTGTTTAATTAACTTTTAGCTAATAACCACAGCTGCTTTTAATAATGTCTTTACTTATTTTATTGCATATATTTGTTTATTTTTTGTTCCTTTCGCTCGAAATGAAATATCACGCAATTACAAAAGAATAGCTAGTTGATATTTATTTCAGTATTTATATGTTAATAAAAAAAACGTGTTTAATTACCATTGATGCATTATACCCTCTACAGGCGGAGAGCATAGACATAAGTACAGTTTAATTATATCATTAAATATTAATGAGAGCTCCATTGGAAGGAAAGGCAAAATTTTCAGTTAGACAATTCATTTACAGTATCCAGGAGTTGGTAAATGCGTTGTATTTACTTCTCTCCGTTTTACAATAAGGCTTTTGAATCAAGCTTATATACACTCAGCAAATCTGATTCCGCATATATATATATATATATATATATATATATATATATATATATATATAAGTAAGGAAAAACTTGGTAATCCGTATGGATAGTCCCAAGGAGGATGGAATACTGAAAGCTCAATGTAAATTCAGAGCTAATAATTTAAAGAAAAACAGACCATTTTAAGGCTCCATTGTAATGGTTTATTTCACCAGAGACCTTTTAAAGTACCCTGGATCTTCAGACATCATTTTCAAAAGGTGAAACGAAAAATGAAATGAAAATTTTTACTTTTGACGGGTAGTATTAAGTTTATGTAATTTAACAGAGAAGGTAGCGAGGAGTGGTGTTGTAGACATGGTCGAGTTTAGATAGGGTTTATTTTAATATTTCTCTCTATCATACATATTATTGACGAAGGAGGGGGTGAAGGATCAGACATTGACCTATTTAATCGATTAACTCAACGGAAATGATATGTTGAAAGGGAAGGAGAAAAAAGAGAAAAAAGATAAAAGGGGGAAGTAAAGAGCGAGAAGATGTATTTAGGGTCTACGGAGGAAGAAGAGGGTTGTTATAGTTTTAGAAATTTAAGTAAAAAAAAAAAAACAGATTCTAACGTTTGATAGTAATTTAAATGTTTAAAAAGTCCACGAAGAAATTAATTTAATGCTTGTTAGCAATTTAAATATCCAACTCCTCTCCAAATAAATTTGGGATTTAATATGAATTGAATACTATATTTAAAAACACATTAATAAAAAAAAAAGACGATTTAAAATATAAAAGTTTACTAATAGTAATCTTTTAATATTGCAAATGACTGTTAAGGTAACGTCTTTATCAGTTTGAGTCTAATTCATGAATGAAATTTGTAGCTGTTTTTAGATGGGTAATATTTCTTACTTAAAGTTTAGGTTTCAAATTAAGAGTAATATTTGAAGGTAATATTAAAAAATGTATTTTCATATATATACCACATACACATTTATGTAAACCTCACATATACATACGTTCATTTACATGTGCAATTTCACATATATGCACACACATATGTATCGATATACACCGGTACCTATACATATTCACATATAAATACTTACACATACATTTACAAATCTTTACACATTTTCCTATTTATATCTATTAAAATTCCTTAGATTTTACATTTAACGTTTAACGTTAGGTTGTGAATTAAGCGTTTAAAATTTCAAAACAAATATTTCTAATTTTAATACGTTTACTATCAAGACTATTAAAGAGTAATATATTTGAATTTAAATCTAAATTATCAATTTAAAATGAAAATATCTCCAGATAATTAAAATTTCAATCTTACAATTCTAATTAGAAAATATTTAAAGAGAAAGTAAGATTAAACATTAATAAAATAATTTTTGTCCTTCTACAATCACAGGCCTTTGGGGGTTCTATCTGCAAGGTGCATGCTGTTGCTTGGCTCCTGTAAGAAGTTTTTTCCGACCTTTTCTCTCTAGGCTTGTTTGAATTCAGAACTTTCATCTCGACTGGTTGCCAACAATGTTTATAATAGATTCCTCCTAGTATGGAGATGCGTATTAAGAGACTTATTAATAATTTTCACAAAGGTATTTGCGCGTAAATGAAAATAACGAACTCGACTGGAATTTGAAATCGGTTCTCCGACTATCCATAATTATCAATTTCACCATCCGCGCATCCAACTACTGCAACAAGCATTCCAGAACGTCTCCCATCAAGCTACTGGGCATGCACACCGTTCAGAGTCTGTCTATATTTCCTCAAGGACACATGGCACAGTGGATAAAGGCGTTGGTTAGATCCAGTGACAGACCCAAAGAAGGTGAGTTCAATACCTGGATAAGCCAGTGGAGAACTTTCAGATGGAAAATTAGCAGGAGATAACTGATAACTGACATCCATCAAACATGACATATGGAACTAGAACAGTCTACTCCAGGGATCGAAATAAAGGGTTCAGTTCGAAATTCCAACTACTTGAAGAAGGCCGGAGCGTACAACGGCCGAAACGTTGTGACAAATATGGCGACAAAGATGAGGACAATAGTCCGACTAATGTAAATAATGCGCAAAGTTGTGTAGCTTTTAAACGTGATATGGCCATAAGACGTCGCCTTTTTGTTACGGATGCATATGAAATAATCGTTAAAAATCCTCCATTATATAAATTGACAAATTACACCGTGAGGTGTCACGAAGTTTTACACTTACGTATACATACATTTGGTTCCTATTATTAAAGTCGAGCTTCCAATTAAGAAGAAACGAACAAAGCAAAATTTCGCCAGCTTGTAATTTACATATAAAAATCAAATTTACATATTGGTTAAAACTCAAATTATTAAGTTGTAATGTTTCAGCATTCTAAAATCTATCTTATCGAGTTAAATTTCAATAAGTTTCAACTTGAAGAGAAAATAATAATAATAATAATAATAATGATGTGTTCAGGTTTCACACTACGTCAAACAAAAGGTTAGAAAAGAAAAACCAAAGTGAACGGGATAAACTTGTTTTCCTGGAGATTTATTTTAAGTGAAATATTTTTTTTATACATTTCAACCAATAGTAATGAATATTTCCTTCCAAAGAAATTATCTGCATTGTTAAAGTCAATACACGTTTTATTTCTATTAAGATATTTGTTTTTAATGGATGGGAGTAACATTTCCAAAGATTTCCTTTCTCTGCCGTGCTTAGGGGTAGAATCTCTGGCTGATGCCAAATCGGTCAAGTTTCGATCTCCGCTTGAAGCAATCAGATATCTGTCCGCACTGATGAGCTGTGATATAGCGAAACAGGTTTCTATGTGGATATATATATATATATATATATATATATATATATATATATATTGAAAGTATTTTATCCGACTTTATTTCTTAATACTGTTAACATTAATTTTAGTAGGTACATTGTTTTGAATTGCTATTCCTGTTTTTTTTTTTTTTTTTTTGTTTTTTACTTTAATAAACAAAACAGCGAGAGATGCTATGGCACAAAACGTGGTTACGATGAGGGAATGCAAGTTCGATTCCGGCCAGAGGCACAAATTTTATTTAGTAGGACTTCTCAATTTGGTTGATTGCTATTAAATTCACATTTAAATGAATAAAAAAATAAAAACAGTGATAGCAACTCAAACAGGTGTACGTGCTAAAAATAACTTTAATAATATATATATATATATATATATATATATATATATATATATATATATATAAATAATATGAATATAAATAGTTATACTCGTTTGGAAAAACCTTAGGTATTGTGGCTTGTAATTGAACAAACCAATACCAAAGGAAAATTGATAAATGAAAAAAAGAAAGAACTAAGAACATGAAATTGAGGTGAAAACAATCGTACAGAATTCAAGTCCAAAGAAAACAC
This sequence comes from Acanthosepion pharaonis, assembly GCA_903632075.3. Taxonomy (NCBI): domain Eukaryota; kingdom Metazoa; phylum Mollusca; class Cephalopoda; order Sepiida; family Sepiidae; genus Acanthosepion; species Acanthosepion pharaonis. The sequence continues at coordinate 1,397,387 of CAHIKZ030003303.1, read as the reverse complement.
CTCCGAAACGAGTAAAAGCAAAAGTAACTAAGTAAAAGTACCCAATATACTAAATAGAGCAAATGTAACTATGAACCTAAAGAACCTAGTTTTTGGGTTCATAGTAGTATATATATATATATATATATATATATATATATATATATATATATATATATATATATATATATATATATATATATATATATATTTTATGACGTTAAGCTCACTCCTTTTGCCCGTGTGCAATGTTAGGCATACTTTGTGGGGGCTGCTTATCCTTTTCTCCGCTCATATATATATATATATATATATATATATATATATATATATATATATATATATATATATATATATGTGTGTGTGTGTGTCTCTGCGTGTGAAGCAAACATCAGAAGAATAGTGGCAAAGATCATCAGTTTTAATTTTGTCATTTTTAGATGTTGCAATGTCACATAAAGCTTTTGTGACTTTGACGCATTTCGGTTGTACTCCATCTATATTTGAGGTCGGCAGCTATGACACGAGTCCTTCGGATTTTTACTTTTTTTGTTTTCAAGCTCTCAGTGATATATATATATATATATATATATATATATATATATATATATATATATATATATATAAAAGTGAATTCAACTCTCGGACTGATGAATATATATATATATATATATTAGAAGCAAAAGGCTAAGGACATAGTGTCACGTTTAAATTGATGCTGTTTGGGAACTAGCGAAAATAGCTACTCGGAGCACTTACCGTGAAAGTATTTGTAGAAAAGACAGAGAGGGTTGTCAACACGTCTGTGGATTTTGTCGAGGATTCTCAGACGAACAGCGGGCGCTTCAAACCATATATGACAGCAATATTCCATGCACGTGCGAATGATTGATTCAGATTTGAAGGATGGATCCAGGCGAGGAGAACTTTCTGGCGCGACACAGAGAACCACATTTCCCTGCGATAGATGAAGCTATTGATTCAATGTATTTGTTGCATCTCAGGTCTGCGGACAGTGTGAGATCAATCAGCCGCAAAGAGATGCTCTCGTGGAATTGAGCATAAGACATTCTAATATGGGAAGCACGGGGGGTTCTCTGTGGTGGGTGATAGAGAGCAGTTTGGTTTTTGAGGCATTAAAGTTAACTATCCATTTCCTGCCCCAGTCAGCAACAGATTCGGGGTCCTTTTCGAGATCAACGGTCAGGTTAGTTTTGTCAGCGATACCAGATTAGCTTTTGAGGCAGGAGTAAATAGTGGCGTCGTCTGCATAGATGCCTACTTGGGAACTGATGACATCAGGAAGATCGTTAATGAAGATAAATTTAAAGTCTAATAGAAGCAAAACGCTAAGTTTAAAGTGTAACTGAATTAAAAAAAAAAGCAAATTCAAGCGTATGACAATTTCGTGGCAGCTATCAAATATTTCGAAAAGTTGGGTGATTCTACATAAGCCTTTACTTCCATAATTTAATCAGCTGTGTGTTTAATGTAGCGATTTATTTCTAAACTGAACTGTTGGTCCTTCATACGTCAAACTAGAAAGGAGAATCCATATTATATATAAAAGAGGTGTTCCGTATCTCCATCTTTCTTGAGACGCACATTAGATGAGGTGTTCGTTGTTGAGCAGTAGAGGAAGTTGTACGTGTTCATGTTATACTTTTGGCAGAAAATGTGTGAAAGAAATCTGGAGCAGCGGGTTAACATTAGATTTGGGGAAAGAGTTCGTTACCGCATTAAAATTGGTCTACGGAGGAGGCACGGTGGAGTAATGGATAGCGGCTTGGATTGAGGAATCCGAGAGCAGAGTTCGAATTCCAGTTGAATCAATTACATTCACTTACATGCTAATACCCTTGGGAAAGGTGTGGATCCCCTTCTTTTCCCTCCAGCCATGGATAAATAGCAGGACAGACTGGGTTCTATAGCCCTGGATGGTAACTGGTCTAGGAGAAGGACAACTCTGAATCCAAGCCCGGAGTGGAGCCCCTAAGGCGGATGGACGGCATTTTGTGCTACCTTCCGGCAACTCCTGCAGCCGCGCTTGTACCAAACTGTATTGGGCAGCCCTAGTTCTCCATATATCCCGCCCAGGCTCGTAACGCACCGCGCTACTCCATCTCTCTTGGATGGATGCCACCGCCGCCGCCGCCGCCGACGACGACGACATGTTACAAGGAAACCGAGTGATTTTGAGTATTACAGTTGTTTGAAGCGAGTACGATAAATATGCACGAAGTCGCAAGATGCGACAAGACAAACATTCAAAAAACAGATACAAAGTATTATTTGGAATTGCTGTAAGTTTTACGAGTATCTATTCCAAGGATGAGATCCGCACTTTGGCTGGTGAAGTGGATAACAGAATTTTTCAATACTCCTCCGTATAGTGCGTTACAAGATCTGGAGTTCCTGGCTAAGAAATCCAATCCAGAAGTAGACCATCTACATCGAAATGGGATCATTGGCTATTACGTCATCTAGCAACACGTGACTCTATTCAATCAGTTATGTGCCATGCGTGATAAACGTTTAAGCGATCATGTATCTTTCGATACAAGACTTTTTTTCGCAGTGGTTCCCATTTCTTTCTCCAATAGACTAGTTGCCATCCAATGCTATAGAACCCGATCTGTCCCGCCGTTTACCCATAGCTGGAGGGAGAAGAGGATTCATGCCATTCCCAAGGGTATTATCACCTAAGTTAATGTAATGAATCTGACAGGAATTCGAACTCGGATCTTCGATTTTTCAATCCGAGCCACCATTACTCCACCATGCCTCCATGACCTCATTAAGACAAGTAGTATAATAGATTTTTTTCATCTAGGCAGGAGTAAATAGTGATGTCGTCTGCATAGATTCCTACTTGAGAACTGATGACATCAGGAAGATCGTTAATGAAGATGGACTCAGCAATTTTCAATCTGCTTGTCTGAATCATCTTCAAGAAACGAGAGCAAGAACTAAAAGGTCAGCCAATGTAACAGTGATCTCATCTAACAATCCTCACTCTTGCTTCATATCTGGCCTCCTTTGTAAATCACTAGCGGCCCTTAAATGCCACTTAAGATTATCGCATAAACTTTCATAACTGAATCAATAAGCTGTCAGATCCTCATACGTCGAAACCGAGGAGAGTCCATTATATATATATATATATATATATATGTGTGTGTGTGTGTGTGTGTGCAGTGCAAGAAATTTTCAAATAGAATATATGCAGTGCTTATTCTATAGTGATATGAAATAAAATATTATTCTTACTTGCAACTATCAATAATGTTTGCAACAATGGTAGCATTGTCTCACGAAATGCATACATTCACATGCGGAATACAGTGAAGGTGAACGTATCCAAAAGAGATTTTACATTCAAATCGTCATTCCAGAAAAGAAAATATGTCACACATCTATCTATCTATCTATCTATCTATCTATCTATCTATCTATCTATCTGTGTGTGTGTGTGCGTGTGCGTGTGTGTGCGTGCATGTTGACGTGTGCGTATAAGGAAGGGAGAGTTTTTAGAGAGTCAATTATTTACTTAAAAAAGCACGCGGTTATTTTTACATTACAGATGCATACACATATGTAACTATGGGCGCATTTATTCGCACACACAAGTAAACGATCACAAACATCGATGCACACACACACACACAAACGAGAGCGCGTGCACACGGAAACACACACACACAGACACACAGACACACACACACACACACACATATATATATATATATATATATATATATATATATATGCGTTTGCCGAAAGGTAATTAATTAGAATAATCAGCTAATCAAATTTGCAAACCGATTGATTGATTTGACTAATTCGATTATTATCGCTGCCTCTACAGCCTCCTTTTTTTTCTTTTTTTTTTTTTTTTTTCTTAGCAGCACGTTAGTTCTGTCTTCCCGATTACTGTCTTTCTTTTTTTTCTTATTTCAGTTCAATCGTCTCGGTCCGCTTCTTGTGAAAAGCGCATTGCAGTTAATAATCTCTATTTACGAGTGTCGTTCTCTTGCGTTCTTTCTCAACTTCTGATGCGTTACCATTTCTTCAATCATCCTTTCCGCAAAACATTATTCGCTGTTTTGGCATAGGTAAAAAAAATAAATATGTGCATGGACATGCATTAGAAAAACTATGAACAGCACAACAAAAATAAAACCGGCATTCCAAGTTCGAATACGATCTGTTTATTCCTACTTAACAATAATCTAGGTACCTCTATGAATTGGTTATACGTAAGGTTTAAAACCAATTTTTAAAAATAAAATAAGCTTCCATGCTGGTTTCAATTTAGCTTTAAATGAAAGCTAACAGATTAAATGTATTAGAACCGCGAATAAAGGTGTATTTCAGACTGAAATTATATTGATTGGAATAGACTCTGAACTTTTTTTCAGTAAAATCGCTAACGTCAGCTATATTTTAGACATTTGTAAACAAAACGTAATTTTCCGTTTTAAAAATGTTGAAAAATAAAATATATTTCTGAAACGTTGATTCAGGGAAATGAGCAAATTTAAAGTTATGTTAATCTGATTTAAAACAAAATATTACTTACTTATCGCATCAAATGTTTTATATAATCATGTCCTAATTGCGGGATCTTGTTTTCCTGACGTGTTAATCGATTTATTGATAGCCGATTGACCACCGAATATGTTCATGTATGGTGCATCAGACAGGACATTTCATTAGAATTTCCTTTTCTTTCTGCAAAGGCGACAATCCTTAATACACGTGACCTTTTAAGAATAGATTTATCGGTTTGTACATCTATACTGCAGACATTCTGCATCTATCTATATATATATATTTTAAGGAAAATCACTACAAGCAATGCGGGAGTGCCACTAGCAAGCAAGGGGTTACAGAGGATTGAGAACAAAAGCAAAGAGGCGCGTTTAAGGAAAGGACACAGAAGAGGACGAGGAACAAGCTTAGGGTGTCAGATGTCGATTGACATTACACTTGAATATTTGAAGATTATAGTCGTCTAGGAAGCAAGTAAGGAGAAGGGAGTTCCACAGACGAGAAGTCCGGGAGAATAAGCTGTTTGAGCAGAACAGACGGTTTCATTTATCTGTTTTGAGGTTGAAACGATGAGAACGAGATGCCAAGCTGGTAGCACGTTTAAATTAAAATAGACGGGGTGGGGGGTCTTCAGATTTTAATAAGCTTTAAAATATATGATTAGTAACTTTTTTTTTAATTAATAACAATATTCCCTAAGAATTATCTCATCGAAGTTGACTTTAAAAGATTCAAAAACTTTATAAATTATTCACTTTTCAATTGTAAAAATGAAAACAAATCTTGCAAAAATTAATTTTCCATCGAATTTTTTTTCTTCAGACAATATTGCCTTTAATATATATTAATCATAAACGCAATTAAAAGCTTCTTTCATTAAATAATGTCTTAGTTTTATTGGGGTTTTTTTACGATTCAGAACAGATTTTTGATAAGACTCGGTCCCATTTTGCAAAAAAAGGGTGATTTAAATTCTTCAAAAATTCTGCTTTTAACTAATATAGTCAATAAAAATTATTTTGATGAATTTCTCAAGCTTTCATAAAATTAAGTAATGTGGAGGAACTCATGTAAAATAAAAAAAATATTTTACCAATATTTTCTAGTAAAAAACACTCAAATAAAATTTCATTCATTTGCGAATAAGTTTAGAATATTTCATTAAATCTGACAATTATTTGACTTTTGCAAGAATTTCTAAATGAATGTGTCTGTCACTGCAAAAAGAAGGCGAAAATTTGCTATGCTAAAAGTTAGTACAACCGCTGACGCAAGAAAAACAAGTGTTTTTCATTAAAATTTCCAATGTTCTAAAAAGGAGTAAAACATTTAATTAAATAATCAAAAAATAATTCCTCTTAATAATAATAATAATGATTTTGACGATAAAACTACGTTTTCATTACGTTTGGAAGATGTTTTCTTTACAGTATGCTGATTTTTAGCGTTTTCATGGATGTGCCTACACTAAGGTGTTGTAAGACGTTACACTCTGTGGTAGACAGAAAATGAGAAAATGCAAGATGTTTAACTAACTTTGTCGAATCGTAACAGCGTCACATAAATCCGAAGGCAAATTGGAACAGCGAAAATGGCTTCCTGAATCTAGACAATAAAAGATAAGAACTTTTCGCTAGAAACAAAGAAAAAAGAGCTCCGAAATTCTACGACATATCCATCTTGTATTACAGTCAATGCTGGACACTGATGAAGAGAAGATTTGAGAAAATAGCGGCGTGGTTCTGCAGAGGGTTTAATAGGAATACTATAGATAAAATAACGTAACAGAGTTGCAGAAATCCGAAGACAAACTGCAGTAGCGAAATATATCTACCAAAATATAAAATCGTCCTGGGTATGACGATAAACTACATCCGGCAGCAAGGCCGCTGATCAGGAAATTGCAGGTTTTGAGTAGCATGGAACCACCAATTAATTGTTGTTGTTCCCAGCTCCACCCTGTCCTGTGTTAGTAGCACCTGTTGAGCTCCGAGACTCTAAGTTGTTAATCTTTCCTGCTTATGACGAAAAATGATATCCAATAGCAAGGCCTCTGATCGGGTGGTTTTGATGAGCGTGGAACTTGCTTTTGTTTCCAGATCCACCTCGATCCCGGATGGTAGCACTTGTTATGGACAAATAGTAAACACCCAAACTAGGGAAAGACTCAATGAAAGTATAAAAATACATTGTTATAGTGAAGGTGCTAGCAATACATTTTCATAGTAATATATATATATATATATATATATATATATATATATATATATATATATATATATATATATATATATATATATCTCAAGAAAAAAACAATATTACCAGTAATACATTTTTGTAAGGGAAAAAAATTACCAGCAATACATTTTTTGTAAGGAAAAAATTACCAGCAATACATTCTTGTAAGGAAAGAAAATTATCAGCAATAGATTTTTGTAAGGAAAGAAATTACCAGCAGTACATTTTTGTAAGGAAAGAAAATTACCAGCAATACATGTTTGTAAGGAAAGAAATTACCAGCAATACATTTTTGTGAGGAAAAATATTGCCAGCAATACGTTTTTGTAAGGAAAGAAAATTACCAGCAATGCATTTTTCTAAGAAAAAAAATACCAGCAGTACATTTTTGTAATGAGTGAACAATTACCATCAATACAATGAAATAATTACTATTGCCCCCAAGAAAAATAAATTTCAGAAATAAATGACCCATCTTGTGTTGATATGCCTTTACATAAACAAAACAGAACCTAAACAATGAAGAAATAGGAATATTTTGTTAGAAACAAAAAATAAAAAATAATAAGGAACTTCTACGTTATATTTACACTATTTATATTTGTTTTGATATATTGTTTGCGTTGTCAGTCCCTAGGCCATGCAGTAGGTGCTTGCACTCAGTGGAAACAGCTGAGCTATAACTGAAATGTACAAAATAAGATAAGAAATAGACAATATGTCAAGGCATGAGCAGCGGAACGAGAACAGTCTACTCACGGAGATTAACTAAGGGTTTCAGTTCAAAATAGCCTGTAGGTTACCCAGATCGATATACACCCGAGAAAGGCCGGAGAGCAAAACGGCCGAAATGATAACAGCAAAGATGAAGACAATAGTCCGAATATTAGTCAGCTATGTGCCATGTGTGATATACAGTTTGTCGATCATGTATCTTTCGATATATGACTGACGAGGTAGATTATTTCCCGCAGTAGGTTGCCATTTCTTTCTGTGTTAGAAGAATTGCCATCCAAGGTTATAGAACCCGATCTATCCTGCTATTTACTCATAGCTGGGGTGGAGAAGAGGATTCATAACTTTTCCCAATTAGCACGTAAGTGAATGTAATGGATTCGACTAGAATTTGAACTTAGATCTCCGATTCCTCATTCCAAGCCGCTATCCTTTACTTCATCGTGCCTCCAGTTCGAATATAATTAATGTAAATAATGATAATTCCTCATCTCTGAAATTCAAACGAAATTATCATATGTCATATCTCTCCTCCTATATGGCACTGAATGCTGAACACAGCTGAAAAGAAGAACTGAGCCCCTGCGACGTAGTTCTGCAGAAGGGTGTTGGGAGTGCTTTTGCTGACAAGTTGATTTTTCAGACTGAAGATTTTAAGGAGCATGTAATCTAAAAAAATTCTGACTTAAAATCTGAAAGAGTTGATATTTCCGGAAAGCATATTGAGAAAAGAATGTTTTTAGACTTTTTTTTCACTCAAATGATAGACAGAAGGCAAAAACTGATTAAGCAAATTAAAGAACAGGGACGAGAAAGGAGACAAACGTTGCCTGGAGCTACAAAAGACAAGAACGCCCACATCCTGTAGCGTCACGGTGTCTAACAGAAGAAAAATATTTTTGCAAAAGGCATGACTCCATTTGTTTCTTCAAGAGCAATGTGCTCAAAACCAGAACAAATTGGACACTACAGACTACGCTGCCACTTCGAGAACCACCATTCTAAATTTATAATCATGGAAATGCCAAACGGAAACAATTATGATAATTAAAAGTTTATAGACATTAAAGAAAAATAAGCTTGAAGAGCCTTGATCACCTATATTCTTCAGGGGAATGACATTTAGAAATGTATCCAAATAAGAAGGAATACCTACTGGGTAACGCTGAATGATAGATGAACTCCACATTTTCTTTAAAAAGTGTTGAAATTCTTAATAGGATATGTGAAGATATTTCTTTTATACCTGCAATCTTCGTAAATCTAAATTCAACGTTTATCAGCATCTTTTATAGCACCACCGACCCCATATATATATATATATATATATATATATATATATTTTATATATATATATATATATAGGAAAACAAATGGAGTCATGTTTTTGTGAAGATATTTTTCTCTGTTAGACTGTATATATATATATATATATATATATATATATATATATATATATATATATATATATATATATATATATATATATATACAGTCTAATCTATATATATATATATATATATATATATATATATATATATATATATATATATATATACCGATTGTAACACTGAATTGTCCAAATCGTGTAAAACCATAATTATCCATCCCACAAAATGTTTAGGATAAAAAATTTCTAAACTAATTGGGTTACTTTTTTGCGAGGTTTTCCGATAAGGCATTTAGGTTCTGGACACCATTTGTGAGAATGACTGCAAAACCCTTTGAGTTATTCAGCTAGAAAGAGAACAGATGAAAATCATTTTGTTTCAGCCTCACAGTCTTTCTAAATGATCAATGGTGAGAAGAAAAAGACCATACAGGTCTTCAGTAATGGTATCAACATTCATAATCTGATTTCTATCTTCAAAGTCCATTCAAGAACCATCTAGAGAATGGCGAATAAGTTTTACAAAGAGGGAATAGTAAAGAGGAAAACTGATCAGGAAGTTACAACAGCAAGAGGGATAATTATTTCAACTTAGAGCCAAAGACTTCAATTAGAAAAGATCAAACACAGTCCATAAGACGTTTGCCACGTGAGTTTCATCTATGACAATCCAAAGGGCAGTGAAAAACGCTTGAAAATTAAATTGTACTTGAAACATGTCAAGTACCTTGTTACTCCAAGGCAGAACGTTAGAAGGGTACAGAGTTCGAAGATCACTTTCAATAAGCTAGAAGATGATCCTGAAATGATAAATATATATATATTGAACTTTATTTCAATACTTTATGAGCTTCCGATCCTTAGCTATGATTAATTAATGATGAACATATCATTTTCGTTTATGATCTAATTCATCACGATCCTTCTCATTAGTTTGAAGAGTATTTATGTATTCTTATTGCTCAAAGCAGAGCCCAATAGTGTTATAAAAACATCGAAAAATTCCAATAAGTTATCATTTCTAAGATACACCAGTTCAAAACTTAATGAAACAAATGGACAAATCTGCATTTACAGGATTTGGACAATTTCATTTTTCCAACCATATATATATATATATATATATATATATATATATATATATATTATAAATTAACTGATTTAAAATATGGTAATAAACATAATATATTTAAAAAACTGAAGCTAATAACTTCCAATTTAATTATATAATTAAATTAAAAGCATTAGTTCTGTTTCATTTTCAAGCGAATTTTGAATAACTAATTTTTAAATTTACTGAGTTTTAAACGCACATATAAATTCATTTCCTGTTTCCATGAATACAGAGAAATCCAGTCATTCAGACAGGGGTGGTAGTGTGTTCATTTTTATTAACTATTGTTGTATCAATTATGAGTTACGTTCGAAAAAGAGGTTACGTTCAGCGAGGAATTCAACGAATTCTGACATCCGTTAAAAGAATAGGTCTGCCTAAGATTGCACACAGGTAAAACAGTGCTAATGCAGAGCTTTAATATATTTTTAAGGCAAATTCCAAGTGTGTAGTGACCGACCACGACAGCCAATTGCATGTGCTTTCACGTAATCATCAGGCGGCCGATAGCTGTAGTATCTGAAACTAGGAACTCTTATACTTCCGGACAATTCTAAGATCGTAAGCCAACCAAACTCACCCGGTGTAGGGTAGCCTATCCGGATAAGATCAAAATAGTCGAGAAGAAAAACACACAATCACGCAAAAAAAAAAAAAAAGAAAACACCAAAACTGGTTTAACGATGACCCGAAAAGTTCTCAATTGCATTGGAAAATGTAGCAATATATAATAGAGAAGACTTGTACTCCTTTTATTTTACTGTATGAGGTTCCAGCAGCTTAGGTGTTTAGGACCGTACATCCAGACTAGCACACAAATGATTTGATTATAATGGTGAAAGCTAATGCAGAACTGACCCCACCTTTTGGCAGATCCCAATACAGAGAATTCGTATACATTGTGCCACACTAAACGAACCAGATCTTGTCCTTTTATAACTATTTTTCCTCACTAACGTCTTCTCATTCTCTTTAATACCCATTACTACTTGGACCTTAATGGCATTATCGTCTGGTAAAATAATTGAAAAACAAAAGAGTTAAGACGTTCTAGGTGCGTAGGGGAGTGATTAGGACGTTGGTATCTCACCATAACTTCTTGATATCGACCTGGGTAAACGATCGCGGCGTGCAGTAGCATTGGGATGTACCTGGAAATAATATCTTGGGTCAATCTCAAACGTCTCAATGAAATTGGGTAGACAAAAGTAATTCAAAAGCCGTCGATCAGTGTGATTGCATAAAGTCATGAGTAATCGTTAACGACCACCAGTGCCGGCCTCGTGTAATGGCTAAAAGTTAAGTACTCTTCATGCAAGATGATGCCCAATACTGAGGATTTAAGAGTAGCGCCCTTGTCCAAGTACTGATCCCATCAGAGTATATGCTCTCCCCAAGAAATTATAGCTAACATTCGCTCAGTGTAGTTGCAGGTTTGTTCTCTTGGAATTAAAAAGAAAATGTAAAGAAAAACATGAAAGAGCGAGCCTTTTCTCTCGAAATTTTACAACTTCCGGCCAAGTGGCACATGTTCCCGAAAATATTAATTTCTTTATCTATTCAAGTGGGTGACCGCTTGAAAATCTTACATGGAAGATTTTACTGCTGGTCATAAAAAAAGTAGACACTTCAGACATTCAAATCACTATTTACAATATTCGGACTATTGCCCTCATCTTTGTTGCCATATTTCTCACAACGTGTCGGTCGTTGTAAGCTCCGGCCTTCTTCAGGTGGTTGAATGTTGCAAGGCTGCACAGATAAAATCATTTGCCATCCACTTGACTTCGTGTGGGTTCTAATGACGACGGATACTATTTTAGAATTGTTTCTAAAATATTAAAATTATAAATAATCCATGAGTTAAACATTTTAAATAGCATTTGTTTCAATTTATCGTCTCATGAATGCCTCTTTTGCTTGTAGAATTTCAGAGAGCCGTCCTGGGTATGACGATAAACTACGTCCAACAGCAAGGCCTCTGATTAGGAGTTTTTGAGGTGCGGGGAACCACCTCTTTATTGCTGGTGTTCCCAGGTCCAACCTGACCCGGGGTGGTATGCCCATGTTACGCTCCCAGCTATGGTCAAATAGTTAACCCCCTAACTGCGGTCAAAACACTATGAATGTGTAAAAATAAGTTTTGATACCAGAAATACTTTGTAAAAAAAATATTACCAGCAACAAATATTTTGGAAAAAAAAATATTAACAGCGAAGGAAAATTCTTACTTTAGATTTTTGAAGGAAAAAAACATTACCAACAACGAAAATTTTGTCGGCATTAAATAATCCATTGTGGTTGATATGCCGTTAAACAAAGCAAACCAAACCAATCGACAGAGAGAAAATGCTACGTAACACCAGGAAAAGAGAATCAGTACCAAAACTAAAGTGATTAAAATTCATACTGAAAAATTAAAATCGAATACGTGATATATAATTTTGATTATTGCTTGCAAAAAAATAAAGGCATTCCCATCGTCTTATTTTGCATTATGTTAGCGAAATCTCAGAAGTGTTTCTTATAATTCTTCATCTATTTATCTCTTCTTTTACTAAACTTTAACAAATGTAAGATTCAAGAGCTACTCAAGATGGAGGGTTTTTGAATCAGATGTATGTCATATGTTTTACTAATGTTCTCCCTATACAAGCCCCAAGCGCAACTCGAGATAGAGGCTTATTGAAGGAGTTCGTTGCGTGAGCGGTAAGAGAAAGAGGTAAGTGGTGCAGTTTATGACGATATGTGGGAAAAATAACGGTTAACCCTAGACTTGAAGAGCTAAAGATTGTAGAAGTCCGGGAAGCATCCTCTTTGGAGTCGATTGCACAAGGTTGCGATTTGTGGGAAGAAGCCATTCGAGAACCTAACTAATGGAATACGAAGAAAACTAACTTCTCACTAAGAGACACTTTTATGGACTAAAGATTAACCCTTGACTTGGAGAAGTTAAGGTTGTATTGTTCAGGGAAGCATCCACATAGGAGTGCGCTTCACGAACTAGCTGTTTTCAGGGAAACCCTGTTTGTGTGGAACTTTATCCTTGCAGATGGAATACGGTGGTAATGTGACTTAATTGACCTAGACTAGCTAGTCCTTGCTAGAAAAATCTTCAATTGAGGAAACTAAAAATTGAGTTCATCAACATTTGCCATGGAAATAGCGATACAGTAGCGATGTACTTGCAACATTACGACTGTGAGGAAAGAGGTTGTATAGTGGGAACTAGCTCATTCGCTAGAAAACTGTGTAAACGATTGTAAACGCTATCAAGCCAGTCATCTGCAGTCAAGATAGGACAGCAATCCTCCATTTTTAGTTCAAACTGACTCTTGTAACGATCAAGTATAGCATGGAATGGTGGTCAACAATACATGGGAAAAAGTTAAAAACCAGGGGTTTCTTGAAATGAATACAATTAAAATCTTGTTTTTTCCCGAGTTATTCGAATTATTCTTCTTACCTTTGTGTTTTTGATGTTATTATAGACACTACTGTTCGGTTAAGTAACCTCTGGCTGTTTTCAAGTGCTTATAATCATTGCATAGTGGATATGTTATGTCCTGATTATTGTGTTAATTTTGTCATTGAAATTCTGGTTCTTGTTCGCTCCGACTAAAAGAAAGTATCTTTTTTTACTACCTCATCCACGAATTGAACACAATCCTACTAGATGACATTAGCATTTCACTAACCAACGCTTATATACCACTCAAAATATGGTGATAATTCTTTATCTTAAAAATCAAAACAAAATTATCAAAAGAGGTACAAATGGCCAAGATAACCAAACGTAGAATACATCTAATATTGGGATTAAACGTGGTTTACTCGTTGTTTAGGGCTACTAAAATTACAGCATTGCGATACTTTGGGAAGACAGCCTAGTGGATAAAACTGTAGCATTATGTTAATGTTCGAATGAAATGAGCAGGTTTGCAAAACATTTTTTAAGAAGTCGGCTGCATGTTCTGTAACTCATCACAAGGCGAGAATCACTACTTAAAAAATTCAAGGTTAATTTTTCGTAGTAGTTTCATCAGCAATTTTCACTACAGAAAACCATATGTGTATATCTCAAAAATGGCGAAAATTTATTTATATTTTTGAAGAAAAAAAATTATAACCAAAAATCTTGGTATAGTATTCTAATTTATTCATTTGAAAATTTAAAAAGTATATCCTGTTTCAAAAGCAAAAAGAAATATTTTACACGTGTGATCTTCCTTAGTGAAAATCAACAATGGTTTAAAATGACGAAAAGGTTATTTTCACCGAAAGTTTGCAAAATTCGAGAAACAATGCATTTAATCGTTGTTTATTTATGTGGTTAAGCATGAGAGAATGTGTAAGTGGACAAGACCCAAACCAATGCTTTTAAGAAACGTGAAAATCCTTATGAAATTAAGCGCGCCATTTAGAACAACCAAACGGGCTACAGGTGGCTCGTGGGCCGTAGTTTCATCATGACTGTGTTAGCCAATTCAGAATGCCCGCTAACTTAAATATTTGTCAAACAGAAACGATTGCTGATGAAGAGGAGAAAACCTTTAAGTCGATTATCAGCGGGATATCAATAAATGTTCTTTCTAGCTCTTTGTTTTTCACTCTTTGTCTCTCTGACACACAAACACACACTCTCTCTTTCTCTCTGACGACGATGCTGTAGATGCTTCAGTATAAACAACCGGGCCAACGCTCTTTTAATATTATTTAGTGCTATGAAGAGAAATGATCGGTGCCAGTTTCGTGAAGATATAGATTAAATCGCCGATACCGAACAGAGAAGAACGTTCCCATAAGCCATTAAGTACACAGCTTAACTAAATACATTTAATGGCGAGATAGGAACAGGTCAACTAGGATTTATTACTAATCAATTGTATTTTCTACGAAAGTATAAGCCGGATATTTTGTTAGGTAATTAGATATGTGCTTAATACTTATTGATGGTCTATAAACATAAAAAACAGCTTATTCATAGTAGTATCGGTTTGGATTATATATATATATATATATATATATATATATATATATATATATATATATATATACTGTTACATTCGAACATGTAAGTTACTACTACAAAAATGTATATTTTTTTTCGACGTTTAATAAACCACGTCTCATCAGGTAGTTAACAATAATGGTAATAAACGATCTTATTTAAAATTGCAATTTATGAATTAAAATCGTTTATAACCACGATTGTTACTTATCCGAGAAGACGTTGTTTATTAAACACCGAAACAAAATGTAGAATTTTGTAGTAGCAACTTTAGCTCCTGTTTTTGAAACATGAGAACTATTATGTAGCGATTGAATCATATCTTTAAATATAATTATAATTTAGGCTCTACTTATATATTGAGCACTGTTTTTTTTAAATACTAAATAACTTCAGATTATTAACCTAACGTGTTCTTTCCTATTTTTCTATATATCTGCATATATATATATATATATATATATATATATATATATATATATATATATATATATGATGCATTGAAAATATTTTTACAAACCATGGGGGTTCTCACACTAAACAACGACAAATGTCCATATAAACGTATATCCGAAAATTCTTCGAGACTAGGTTACATTTGTCATTCGTGTACATCTGTGTCTTGTCTGTCTTCAACGTTTAAGGTGTGTAGTCGTGACTTAACTGAGAAGTGATCCGTTTAACAATGGCAGGATATTCATATCATGAGCAGGCAGGTATGAATTTTTACTTAAGACCGTGCGAGTGGTAATGGACGCAACGCAGTATCAGATTGCGTTCCAGACCCAAGGCTGCCGAGTCATACAAACTTTGCTGCTGTTTATCGACGTGTTGCTTCTTCTGGTGTCACGAACTCGTTTCGAAATAATCTCCAATTGTACATTTAACAGCGTCTACAATAAACTTTAAACTTAAGTATAAAACAAAGGACGCATGTTTATATGGACTTTGGTCTTCGTTTTTGTTTGAGGAACCTGACCCCAAATTTTCAAAAAGTATATATATATATATATATATATATATATATATATATGAAGAAATATAGTCTTAAGGTGTGCTGTATTTATAGGGATAAAGTGCTCAATATCAGAGATAGAGCGTGTGTAAATATAAAAGTGAACATAGAAGTCAACACTTAGAGGCGACAGTCTGTTTCATACTATATGCAATCGTCAGGCCACGTGTGCTGTTATTTTTCTCGGCTATTTATATATATATACGGGTCAGTGGTGCATTGTGGGTAGTCTATTATGGCGGTTATTTTACCGGAAGTCGTTTATTTATTTATTTGGGTTAAATTATTTTGCTTGTTTTTATTTATTTTTATTTTTTGTTTCTTATTTTATTTATTTATTTTTTTTTAATCGGTGTTTTTATTAACGTAGTAAAAAATTGTTTATATCACTTATTTAATAGTTTTGTTTTGGTTTGAGAATTTAATTGAAGCTATTTGTTCGGTTTTGGGGTTGATTGTTGTAGTTTATTCTAACTATTATTTTGGCAGGAACAGTTTTTAATTTCTGTTTATTTGGGTTGATTATCTTTATTTGTTTTTTCTAATAGTAACTTTATCGGGATTGGTTTGTTTATTTATTTACTTGGATGAATTTAGGTCAATTTATTTTGAAACAGACTATCGCTTCTAAGTGTTGACTTCTATGTTCACTTTTATATATATATATATATATATATATATATATCGAGAGAGAGAGAGAGTGTGTGTATATATATGTAGAGAGAGAAAGAGGGAGAGAGAGAGAAAGATAGAGTTAGAGAAAGCGAGAGAATTGTACACTGAAGTCAATACCAAATGTCAACAGTCTTTCTCATGGCCTCAAGATTGCGTTCATGCATGAAACAAACTGTCGGCGCTTGCAGTCGACCTCGGTGTCCACTACTCTATTTATTTTTGTGGGTGAATAGGTGATTCTTTTTTCATATGGATGTCGGTGGTCACCAAAATGTGGTAGGTGGTTATTCACTCAGACACACCATAGCAGTAGAAGTTTCCGTCGTTTATACGGAGATAAAAGCATATTGACAAAAAAATAAAACGTACACAAATAACAGAAAACTGTATGTTAATTTCAGACAATCTATTCATGTTTCTCTCGTGTGTATTGGTGTGTGTATTTTTACATTACCATTGTTTTATGGTACATAAGATAAAAGGGACAACTTAATCCGTATTATTACGAGCCATTCCACAGAGAGAAGTCCTTACCAAGATAGTGGAGGCAGAGTGGGATTGAAAGTGGTTACTAGAGGGATGCGGCTAGATTTATTTTTAATCTTGTATATTAGGGTGTCTTCTCTAGGTGTGGAAATTGCTTTATTTATTTGTTCCCTGATTAGGTGTTGTTTATAGCCACGTGTTGTGAATTGATGCTCCAGATTTTCAATGTGTTTATTTAATTCTTCATTGTTGGAACATATCCTTCTGAGTCTAAGTGCTTGTGAATAGGGAAGGTTCTCTTTGAGGTGTTTAGAGTGGGAAGACTTAAAGTGTAGATAGTTGTGGGTGTCGGTGATTTTAGTGTGTAGTGTAGTTTGTAGTTTCCTGTTTTCATCTATGTAAATGCGGGTGTCTAAAAATGTTACTGATGTTGTGGATTTTTCATAGTCAAACTTAATTGAGTCGTGCACTGTGTTTATGGTCATAAGGAATTGGGTAAGTTTGTCATCACCACCCGTGTATACAAAGAATATATCATCGATATATCTTGCATAGAATACGCAGTCGCTACCAATGATTGGATAGATATGGGTCTCCTCAAATTTTCCCATGAATATTGTAGCATATGATGGAGCTGCAATGGTGCCCATGGCACAACCTCTTATTTGAAGGTAGTGTGCTCCATTGAAGTTGAAAGTATTCAATGTAAGGACATGCTCCATGAGTTTTATGATGACTTCTGTGGGGGGTCCTGTTTTCTTCTTTTAGTAAGTGCTTCCTGAAGGGCGGCCAGCCCTTCGATGTTTTTAATTTTTGAATATAGTGACCTAACGTCCATAGTCACTAGAATTGTATGTGATTAATTTTGTTCAGTAGATCTGTTGTGTCTCTGATGTAGGATTTTACTTCCTTAGCTAGCGGTTGTATGTAATGGTCTATGTATTTGGAAATTTTTGTCGTGTGGCAGTTGAACGATGAAATAACCGGCTTTCCTGGATTGTTGCTTTTGTGTATTTTAGGAAGGAGATAGAAGCGGGCAGGTGTAATGTTTGTAGGTGTAAGTGTTGTGCATGTTTCCTTGTCGATTAGATTGTTGCGAAGCATTATGTTTAGTGAGCTAGTTAATTCTTTTTGGTATTCTGGAAGGGGATATGTAGGTATGCTTTTATAGGTTTCTTTGTCGGCTAGCTGTTTATATATATATATATTAATGCGGCTTTCATTAAATGATATAGACAAATTTTGTCTGTTTATTTTAAGTAAGTTATTTTCATATTGTCTGATAAGCTTAATAACATTATCATTGAAAGACGAAAGGAAATCACCATATTGATACATGTTTAAATCCGATCTATACTTTCGGCTTACATAAGCCATTATCAAAGATGGCAGTTACATTTCAATATATCAAGCAATACACGGACGAAACAATAATTATAGACTGTTTTTTTTTGCATGAAAATTCCAAAGCAACGACAAACACGTGTATACGAGACGCGAAAGCGAAAATCGCATCGCATCTCGTGACGTCACACATGGCCACGCGAGAGTGAAAACGTGAAGTACTAAGTATAGGAAGCCGTTGGTATAAACCAATGGCTTCTGTTATTATTTATAGGCATTTAAGAATATTTGTGGAGATTTCATAGTTTATATTGTTCGGCTTAGGTTTCAACTGTTTTATGTATTTTGCTTCAGGAATTTTTAGTTTTTATTGTTTTCATGTTTAAGTATAGTTGTGTTCTCCACAAGGATTTTCCGGAATTGTGTATGCGGCCAGGCATGTTGTTTTAAATGCCTAAAAATGTTAGAGTTATCATTGTAATGTAGAGTCAAGTGTCGTAAAAGCGAGTTTGTGATGTGACCAACATAAATATTATATTTTCATAAATATGCGAAATGCGATAAACGCACACACTCGAAACGCCATATTTATAGAAAAACTCGTCATATGACATTCTTTGAATAATACCTGATGAAAAATATTTCCATAATAGTGAGGATATTAGTCGATTTGAAATTATATTTTTCTGAAATTAAAATTAACCGTAATTCTGTGTGTCTTAGATGTAGGATTTTTAACATCGGGTCAAATTCGATTTATTTGTTTACTGGAGAGCTAATATCCATATAATGGCTTTCTGCAACAAAGGGAAATAAATCTTTCATAATGTTTCAGAAATATAAACAGTCCTTAATTTCGTAAGAAATACCAAAATAAAGAAATAAATAAAACAATTCAATTATTTGTTATTCTTCAGTTTTTTATTGTTTTCTTTTTTATTTCTTCTTTTTTATACAATTTCACATTTGTTCTTACAGCTCATTTTTTTCTGTTCTCTGGCCTCCTTTTTAGATTTCTTCTTTCCTTCCTTTCTTTCAATTTTAACTTTTCTTTCTCGCTTATTTCTTTGTAGTATATTTCTTTCTTTTTTTCTTTCCCCATTATTTTTTTTTACTTACATATTTTCTTTGTTTCTTTCTTTAACTGAGACGTTCTTTCTTTTCGAGTTTTCTTTTCATTCTCTCTTCGATTAAATTTTCGGCCATGTCTTTTGCTTTCGTTCTTTTTCTTTTTGCTTTCAGCTCTCTCTTAAATCGTTAAACTATTTTCTCTTCTCCAGCTTTCCTCGTTCTTTTTATTTTATTTTTTTTTGTCAATTTTATTTAACTTATTTCTTATTTGCAGCTTTTTTCTGTATTTTTTCTTTTCATTATTTCTTTTTTCTTCACCGCTGCCATGTTTGTTCCTTTTTCTTTCATTGTCTCTTTACTTATTTATTCACCGCTTTTTTTTCATTTTATTCCCTCTTTATCAATTTCTTCGCCGTTGTTGTTTTTTCTTTGCTTATTTTAACTTTGCGTTATTATAAATTGCGTCGTCATTGTCTATCACTCGCCTATTATTTTCTCTTTCTTTTTCTTTCTTCTTTCCTTTTCATGACTTGAATTTATTTTGTTTTACGGTATATCAACCTCATTATGCTATTTAAAGTCGACAATATTTTTATGATAATTTCTTATGAATAGAATGCATTCTTTGTTAGAAATCAGTTTATTCAGGTTTTATTGACTCTATTTTTGTAGAGAGGGATTATCTCGAGAGGTAATTGTATTGCTGGTAAAAAAAAAATTTCAAAAATGTATTGCTGTCTTTTTTTTAACAGTAAAATCTATTTTTATACTTTCATAGTCTTTTGAGCTCAGCTTGGGGAATAACTATTTGCCAAGAACAAATCAGGATGGACTTGGGAACAACAGCAATTAAGAGATGGTTACATGCTCCTCAAAACCTCCCTATCAGAGCCAATGCTGGTGGATGTAGTTTATCGTCATACCCAGGAGAGATTAATGACTTGGGGATTCTATATATTTCCGTATACAATCATTCTTAACTATAACCTTCCGTTATTTTCTTATGTCGCTTTTCCTTTCCTTTTTGGC
The DNA here is from genome assembly GCA_903632075.3 of Acanthosepion pharaonis. Classification (NCBI taxonomy): domain Eukaryota; kingdom Metazoa; phylum Mollusca; class Cephalopoda; order Sepiida; family Sepiidae; genus Acanthosepion; species Acanthosepion pharaonis. The sequence continues at coordinate 1,376,746 of CAHIKZ030003303.1, read as the reverse complement.
CAATTTTTCCCATAAATATTTCTGCTTTAATTATTACGTATTTTTCTTATTGAGATATCCTATATTTTTCTCTCTGTTCCTTTTTGTTGATTTTTTTGCTGTATTCATCCTCTTTTTTCCATTATCACTAAGTCTCATTCTATAGGTTCTCTGGTTCAAAGAGCGACTCCCTATCAAATGGAAGCCCAACTTAACTGGCAGCAATATACATGCCTTGACGCCTTGAAAACCCTGGAAGCATGTGTATCGGCACGTTTCTTTCTTTTGGACCATTTCAACGAAGCGCAATTTTTCCATATGCAGGAATTCAGTAATACATCCATTCTCTTTACACATTTTCATAGGGGACGATATTCTAACATTACTGTCGCTTACTAATTTTTTTGAAATAAAAAGTAAATAATTATGCAATACGTCACACATCCCACATTCATATTCCGTATAATAAAAGAGAAGTAATTAATTTTCGAGACAAGCACATACAGTATATCTAAGAAAAGATTTTAGCTAGGAGAAATAAACTACATCCAATTTCAAAATTTAATTACGTAATCCTTATTCAACATAAATAAACAGTATTTGGAACTAGTATAGAGTAGGTCCTTCATTTTCTAGTTTCAGTGCTTGTATTTGATTTTTCATGGATTTGATCAAGTTATCAACAATCGTCGGAGACATATTTTGTCACTCCTTTAGCAATGTTTCTTTAAGGGTTGCCATTAATGTGATTTTAGTTGCACGCTGTTGACCTTTTCGGTCAAGGTGCTCCCAAACGTTCTCTATTGGATTTGTGTCAGGGCTTTAGGCTACCCACGGCAATGACTTGATAACTGGTGATTCCCTCCAGGTCATTGCTACTTTACTCGTATGATATGGCACTTCATTTTCTTGAAAAAGGTAGACATTTTTGTCAAACTAACTTGTTTCAAATAGTGGGAGTAGTCCGTTCTCTAATATTTGAAAGCATTTTGGACTATTCAACCGCTCGTCAAAAAGAATCAGTTCATATTTCCCGCCAAACCAGACAGCGCCCCACACCATTACCCCAATAACTCCATGTTTCACGGTCGCTTGTAGGCATTCAGTGTTCCAAGTCTCATTCTGATTTCTCCAAACATAAACCAATCTCGAATTAGAATTGGTGGAATTTACCTTCATCTGACTACATTAGAGACTGCCAAAATTCATAATCCTTCCGTTCGAATTCACTCGCCCAGTCCATACGAAGTTTTCTGTTAACCTCTGAAAGCAAGGGCTTCTTTCTTGCAACTCTTCTTTTATAGACAAGCTCTTTCAGAGTCTTTCTCGTCGCATATGGTGGCATTTCTATGCTGTTGACATCTTTGACGCTCTGACGAAGGTTTCTGATGACTTCCCAATTCAGTGCCCATTTTGTTCGCTCAGACACGATGCTTGGTCTTCCTGAACGTTGTTCCACAAGACAATGGCCTTATTCATTAAATATCTTGACAATTGACCTTTTCATGATTAAGCTGGAAAAACCTATCAATTTTATTATTTGAATTGCCACACTGATGACATCCTATTATTTGCCCTTGTTTAAATTCACTAATTTCCTTACTTCCACGAACTTTCATTGCCAGATATAAGTCAACTATTGTTCACAGCTTGATACTAACCCTGTATTGTCTGAAAAAAAGAGACTTTATTAAACACACCAAAACTGCTGTAATCAAGGGTGGCTAAAAACTTATTATAGTCCACTAACACCCACATAAACAGACACACAGACATATTTATATAGATATGCATATATATATATATATATATATATATATATATATATATATATATGTGTGTGTGTGTGTGTGTGTTTGTATCTGTGTGTGTGGGTTCACATATATATATATGTGTGTGTGTGTGTGTGTGCAGATATGTAGAAAAATAGGAAAAGAACACGTTAGGTAAATAATCCGGAGTTCTTTAGTTTTTTTGTTTTTTATTTTTTAAAAACAGTGCTCCATAGAGAAATAGAGCTTAAATAATAAAATTAAAAAAAATAAAAACAAAAATACCAAAGAACCCCGGATTATTTACCTAACGTGTTCTTTCCTATTTTATATATATCTGCACATATATATATATATCGGCTCGCATATTAAGGTCGAGCACTCTGAACCTTTATTTTAAAATAAGAACTTTAAAAATTATAATTAAATTATATATATATATATATACATATATATATATAATATATATTAACTGCGCGATGGATAAATTGTCGTTAAATTCACTTTTTCTCAATCTTTTTCAGCCTATGGACAATTTTTGTTTAAAAAATTCTAATCAAGAACTCCTACTTTTACTTTTAGGTTGTTTAGTTCTCACAATAAAATACTCAAGGAAAAGACAAAGTAATCTATTTACACTTTAAAATTTATTTTAATAAACAAGGATAAACAAAGATATCAAAATCAATTTTGATGGTGTCGTTTAGTCTTTGTTAATTCAGCTAGTGACGAACTTGATCTTGGTGTTTCTGACACAAGATATCATAATCAATCTTGATGGTGTCGTTAAGTCTTAATCTGATAGTTTCTCTGCCTTTGAGGTCTAATTTCTTTCTTTTTTTTTTACTGAAAATAACCACAACAGCCAAAAATCTAGATTCCTCCATCCATGTGGTAGGGAAAGAAATGATGCTTGCTTCTACATGTTGAAAAATATTTGGGTGTGGGTTCTTTATTGATATGAAGGAAAAGACACGTTCTTTGTCAACTTTTCTTCTCAGGTTCGCACTTTCAAGTTCAGCAACATTTCAGCCAACTCAACATTTTCCTGGCTCATAATTTTCTAGGCCTACAAACCATCGTTGATAATCCATCTTTAATCTTTTCTCAAAGTCTACATGAAGACCTTTAAGATGCGAAATGCATGCAGCAATGCATTCTGATGAGTGTTGTTGAAATTTTGAAATGATGCCAATTTTTTTTCTCCAAACTGTTTTTTTTTATAAAATTTCAATTTCCCCGTATAGTCTTTTATCTTCTGAGCAGGGGTGACTAAATCTGATCTTCTACTTTGCATCTCTAAGTTAAGCAGATTCACTGTTTTAAAAGGTAGAATATTTTTGATTTAAATTCAGGAAGTCTTTTCAAAATATCCATAGCTGCATCATCTTGCTTATTGGAGTTGTAATGCATCATTTGGGACTTGGACATGAGAAAGTTGATTAATGATTCCCAGAAATTCATTAGTCTTTTAAAACTCAGGCCTTTTGACCACCATCTTACTTTCGTGTGAAGTAATAGGGTTTCAAAATTTTCATCTTCAAAGAATTGCACAAAAAGCTATCATTCATTGAGTTTGATTTGACAAATTTAAGTCCATGTGTGGCAGTGTTGAGTGCTTCTTTCATCTCTCTTCCAATATTCTTAGTAACCAAATTCTGTTTGTGGATAATGCGATGGATATAAAAGATGTGAGGAGCAACTGATTTGATTCTAGAAATAAAGCTTTTCCTGTCAAGTTAGCTCCATCTGATGCAATGCTGAGCAAATTAGCCAATGAAATATTTTTATCATTAAAATACTGCATAACTTCATTGAATATATCCTCTCCATTAGCAGTTTCAGGTGAACTTATAATGAATAACATTTCTTCTTTTATATCATCTTCATGGATGAATTTGACATAGACCAGAACAGATGAATGATGGATGATTTGGTTTTTGATGAACATTTATATATATTATTAATTGTGCTGTTCGATAAAAGTAACTTCCAGTCTTCTCTTCTACGGTGAGATTTTTGTAATAGTGAGCCCATTCAAGTCTCTTGGCTTTGTTGGCTTTGCTTATTAGCGGCTTAAACCTTCGTGTACAAGATTTGTAGCCTTGTTCTAACAAGACTTGTAACCTTGTTGGGACGGACTGTTCAAGAGGCAAGACTAACACCTTGCTCTTCGCTTAGACTGGCTGCAATTTCTTGGCTAGTTATAGTCCTATTCTTTGCAACTTCTCTTTTGATTACCCTGCCAGTTCTATCATCAATCTTTTTCTTTCGTCCTCTTGTTTTCTTCCTTGGAGCAGCAGTGGCATCATTATGTGCCGTATGAGGAAAGACCCTTCCAACAGTCTCCAGAAATTGTTGTCTTTCTTTGGTGGTTTATACTAAAATATGTCTAATATTAATGTTAATTTTCCTTATTTGCTATATGTTCATCTCTATTTGTACCCGAATTGTACTAAATTTTGACAAATTTATAACGTTCAAATATTATTATT
>CAHIKZ030003303.1:1282500-1367500 GCA_903632075.3 Acanthosepion pharaonis | reverse complement strand
ACTAAAATGATACATATGACGCACTCATATCCTCTCTCCCAACTCACTTCCTCACTTTGTTAACTTTACGTAGACTTGATGAGGTCCGTAAAAAACGTGTGAATTTCTTTTCATTTTTCATTTCAGCTTTTGGGAGTAAAGTCTGATGATCCAGAACCCTGTTAAAGGGTTATGGTGAAATAGCTTATTACATGGAATCTTAACGTGGTCTGTCTTTTATTCAAACATATCTGCTCTGAATTTCACACTGAGCTCTCTGGATATCATCCTCCTCAGGTCTACCCATACGGATTACCTAAGTTTACATAAACTATATATATATATATATATATATATATATATATATATATATGTATGTGTGTGTGTGTGTGTGTGTGTGTGTGTGTGTGTGTAAGTAATGTAGTTTTAAGTTGTGCTATATTTACGGGATAAAGTGCTCAAAATCAGAGATAGACCGTATGTAAATATAAATTTACCGCCTGATGATTGCGTCTAGCATGAAACAGCTTGTCGCCTCTGAGTATTGTCTTCAATGTTCACTTTATATATATATATATATATATATATATATATATATATATATATATATATATATAATATGAGAAGAATAAAAGAATAAATTAGAAAGAAAAGAAAATGAAGAATGGATGACCAACATTTTAAAAACTTAAAACACATGTTGTCCTATTAAAAGAAATATTAAACATTTTCAATTTTCACAAAAATTTGTTCTGTTTCATTTTAGTAATGACAACTTTTAAAACATTTGATTTTACAAACATATTTCCTACTCGGGAATTATTTTTGGAACGTTTTTTTTTCAAGAAGGAATTTGACATTTCAAATCATTTTTTTTATTCCAACTGGAAAAAACATCCATGTTGTTTCCAATTTTTTTCTCCTCTTCATCTTCATTTAAACTAATGTCAATTTTCAACAAGCCATTTTTTTATTTGCTGCGTTGATTTCCCTTTCAAAAAGTGAGATTTCCAATGAAAGGCAACACTAAAGAGATTAAGAAGCACTAACAAAAGAAAACAAAAATATGGAAATAATTTTTCTGTGGAAAACCTTTGCTTTAAGCGATAATTTACAGACGTAATTCTTCCATTATTTTTTTGCCAAGATAAGAGAAATAAATAAAAAATGTACCAAAATGATGGAATAACGAGCAACAAAGAATATAAAACGGTAAGGGAAATTATGTTCGTACGGAGAAGTATGTGTTAGCATACATATTTCATATATACATTAGTTGCCACTCGACATCTCTTTTCCCAAATACGTCGCGAGCACTTCGCTGCTCTATTGGATTTTTCCAGACATGCGTTCTGATGAGCTACACACCTTGACCTCTCCAGCGCTGACCTTTGCAACACAGAGTCAACGCGCTACATACATAAGGTTGAATCACCCGCATTCCTCTCGTATTCCATTAGTAAGTAGTAAGGGTTTCGACGGAGAGCTTCTTTGTGGAACAAAGCTCTCGTTCTTGGGAAGAAACATGATATCCCTGCAGGTTATTTGCCAAAACACTACAATGCTGTCCTTTAATTCTAGGCTTAACCGTTAATCTTTCCCGCGTAAATCCATGAACAAAAAAAAAATCTCTCCCCAATACACTTTGTCCATTGTTCTTTTTTATATAATTTACTTTATTAACCTCGATTTAGGTTTGTTCAGCGAGGTACTAAACTAGTTAGCTAGTCCTTTTTTTAATTTTTACTTTTTATTATCATGAAAAAACTAATTTTTGTCTATTCATGGAAGGGATAAAATTTTGTACCATCAAACATATCTTTTATATATATATATATATATATATATATATATATATATATATATATATATATATATATATATTGCTAAACGAATTATTTGTTGTTTACATGAGTTTTAATTACATGACGCTAATAATTTGGAACAGTCATAATTTAAGTAAATTGGGTAAATGGTAGTAGTTTCTGTGTATTTTTGCAATTAATAGTTCCCATAATTCTGTAAAAATTTCGTTAAATTATAAAGTCTAGTTTTGGGACAAAATGGAAAACTCACCACGTTAATAATTCTTTACACAGTGTATATATATATATTATAAAAGTCTTTTATTTCGTGCATGATTGCATGGTGCGTCCGGCCGGCCGTCGCATAATGAATTAAATTAATCTGATTGAAGTGAATAAGATTTAAAAATACGAGTTGCTTATACAGTAAGTATTTTATTTTAATTTTCATCGAACACACAATTTTAATAAAAATATTTTAAAGTTATAGACAGACACAAAGAGATCCCGTTTTGCTGTTTCGTCCAGTTGTTAATAGAGTAATTATTTATATTTCAGCTTTCTTTAAGCAAACAAAATTTAAAATATTTAAAATCTATTTTAAGCATATTTTAATATTTTATTTTCTATGGCAATTTCTCGGACATTCAGGCCGGTAAATGTTGTTAATACTGTTTATTATAAACAGAGTTTACTTAAATATTTGTATCTATAAAAAGAAGATTTATAAACATAAAAATGCCTTAAATTAATTGCCGGACTTTGTCCATTTCATTATATATAGAGAGAAATATTAAATAAACCCTCTCAAACTATACCTTGTCTCTGAAACCACCCTTCTGTTAAATTACAAAAACTTACACTACCCATCAAAATTATGAATTTTCATTTCGTTTCCGTTTAATCTTTTGTAAATGCTATCTGATGATCCATAGTCCTTTAAAAAGGCTCTCGTGAAATAAATTATTATAATGGAACCTTAAAAGGGTCTGTTTTTCTTTAAAATGAATATATATATATATATATATATATAGTCTATGGAAAACTAGGTAATCCGTATGGGTAGACCCAAGGAGGATAAAATCCAGAAAGCTCAATGTAAATCCAGAGCAAATAATTTAAATAAAAACAAACCACTTTAAGGTTCCATGTAATAAATTATTTCACCACAGCCTTTTTAAAGGACTGCGGATCATCAGACTTTACTTCCAAAGGTTGAAACGATAAAAAAATGTTTTTCGTTTCAACCTTCCTAGGAACCCCAATAAATATACATAAGACTGAGAATCAAGGTAAATTATGAGGATGCTATATATATATATATATATATATATATATATATATATATATATATATTTGTCTGTGTGTGACAATTTAAAACATTCCCATATTTTCTCTCCTCATGCAAGCGATTTGCACCCAGGATAATTTCACTATTATTCTAAAATGTTTCAAGCAGATTTTCGGGGCAGTAAGTTATCAAATACTTTGGCGTAATCTATAAAACATAAGAGTACGTCCTTCTGAATTTGTATTGCTGTTCTCCGATAATTAGGTGGCGGCTGAAACGCTTCAACAGCCGCGACAGCGATGTGTGTGGCGCGCAACCAGACGGACGACTCTGGACAGCTGTAGAGCGCCTCACATGTATATATGCTATGGTGATGACGAGATAGAAAAATAGCAGCTAAAAAAAAAATGTGATCTCTCCAAGGGTGTGTATGAATCCCCTATAAGGGTTATAGTTTCCGTAGAAATAAATAGGAGACATTATTTCCAGAGAGGCCCTCATCTATCTATCTATCTATCTATCTATCTAAATCACTCTTAATTTCTATATATCTCTCTCTTTGAATGTTTTCTTATATCACCATACTCACTGTGTTAATATCTATCTATCTATCTATCTATCTATCTAAATGGCTTTTAATGTCTATATATATATATATATATATATATATATATATATATATATATATATATATATATATATATCTTTGAAGGTATGCTTATATCAACTATCTCACTGTTCATATCCATCTATCTACCTCTATCTCAGTAATTTTATGCCTGGCTTTTCTTATCTTCTATCTATCTATCTATCTATCTATCTCATACTTTTCAAATCTATCTTTTATCTATCGATCTCAGTCACTGTTCATATATCTCTCTCTCTCTTGAACATTTGTTTATATAAACTATCCCACTATTTCTTTTTATCTATCAGACTTTTGCAGTCTGTTCCTACATATCCGATACATACATGTGTATATATATATATATATATATATATATATATATATATATATATATATATATATATAGTACTGGAGTTGAGGAAACAGTGCTCGATGCAATAAAACACAGCTATTTATTATATTTTAATAAACATGCATATTATCTTTCACTGGTATCACGACTCGGAGTTATATGCACAACTCAATCTTCAGGTGCCGGGTATATATTGACCGTTAAGTAATTTATATTTTAATAAAAATTTCAAATATTATACGTGGATTGCAGCTTATTATTTTAAAAACATACTTGGCATTTAAAACATACATTTATATATATATATATATATATATATATATATATATATATATATATATATATATATATATATATGTGTGTGTGTGTGTGTGTGTGTGTGTGCGCGTGTGTGTGTGTGTGTGTGTGTGCCTGTGTGTATGTGTCTGTGTTTGTGTGCGTGTGTCAAAATACTTTAAAGTAGTGACTCCTACTTTTTAATATTAAACATTAAGAGATATTATTGATTCTTTTAAAAACTAAAAACAAAAAAACTATTTATATTAAAAAATAATCTGGAGCAACTTATTTCAGTAGATATTTACTTTTATGCCTACATGTAACCATAAATTCATTTCTCTTGTTTAATAAGTTCGGGTTATTTAAGTGTTTTATAATAACTAATTTTTCAACGAGGCATTAATTACATCTATCGCCTTTTCCCATTGTAAGATTTGGCTTTAGCTATAATGAGCCACGTAATAATGGGTCTAGTACTGCCATTCTTTAATTGTTTTTCGAGAGCCGTTCTGCTTATGTCTTTTATTTTACATTGCCTAAAGTCATTTGATGATTTTAGAAACGAAATTTACAAGGATTTTCAATAGAACCAAATTAAAATTTGACATCGTTACCATAATGTATTCTGGTTCGATATACAATATTAACAGTCATACATTGGCCGTTTAAGAGACAGATCATATTTTTTCGGTAGTTTCATATTTTTTTTAAAATAAACTTTGTTGCATAGGTCGACCACTTTAGGATTAAATGTTCAACAACCACAAACTTATTTGCGATAACTAAGAAAATTGTTTGTTTTCTTTGAATTTGCCTGATCAATTTCAGTTATGTGGGCCCCAGCTCAAGATCTGGGTGTCTGAAAGACAATCAGGTGCACAATTTTTAATGCTTCCTGAAATTAAAAGACTCCCTTTTTCTCAATATATACATCATAGTAATATCTGTTTATTTGTATAAATGAATGCCACCATTTCATCCCATCATGTCAGTGAATAAACCTTTTGATCACGCCATTAATTACATTATTAACTCAACGGCTATTACTGAATATTTAAAAAAAAAATATTTGCTATCTCGCAGCAATATACTGCTTTCGTATCGATTCTGGATTGTTGTCGTTTATCACCATTTCCTTAATAGGGACTTCAATATCTGTCTATATATCTGAGATGAGGTATTGTACTAAATTAGATTATTTGCATTGTTCGGACTGTTGTCCTCATTTTTCTTTCCATGTTCACGACGCTTCGGCCGTTGTACGCACCTTCGTTCTTCAAGTTTTTTTGCTCACCACAGGCATTGAAATCACACTCTTTGGATCATGTCACTGAACCCCAACCAACGCTTTTATCTACTGGGCAATGACAGTTTAGTTAAAGGGAGATAAATGAAATATCCAGAAGAGGCATGGCACGTGGAACTAGAACAATCTAACCCGCTGGACGAAATAAAGTGTTCAGTTCGAAATTCTAATCATCTGAAGTAGCCAAGGCGTACAACGGCCGAACGTCGTGAACAAGACAGTGAAAATGAGCAACGGTATTGTAAGGTTTAGAATTACATTTATTATTCAGTTACCATTTTACCATTTTTGTCTAGCCTGTTTATTATGTAACAAGAATTCCAGCTTAGTAAAAGCCCTGGAACTCAAGCCAACACCAGTAGCGATTTTCTCCTACTGACATTTTTCTTGTTAAGTTATTACCACATTGATCCTTGGCTAACTCCTGGATATGGCGATAAACAACACCTGGCACTAAGCCCTCTGATGGGGAGTATGAAGGTTTTGAGGAAATTGGGACCACACCTTAATTGCTGTTGTTCCCAGACCCTGCTACGGGCAAATAATGAACATGGCGGATGAAGGACGACACCTCAACTTCACCAATAAGAATAATTGGGGGAGTGAGGAAGAGAGGGAGAGAGAGAGACGCACCTTAGTTCTTGTTACGACATCTCACTAGGAAAAGGAAATCTCTGATATAACACCCGGACAGTGGAACCACCTCCAAATTGTTGTTGTTACCAGGTTCATCATGACCCGGAGTGGTAGAACCCGTTAGGCACCAAGCTATGGGCAAATAGAGATTACCTCAAACAAAACACTATGAAATCACAAAAAATACATTTTTATACTAAAAATACCAACAATTCATACGTTTTCCCCGAAGAACTGGAGAAGGTACGCTGGCGAAAGATATTTGCTTAATCGGCCTATCGTAGACGTCCAGTAACAAGAAGAGAAAGGCGATTCTGAACAGTCAGATAGAAAAATAGTCTATACATATCTTTGAAGGTGTTTTAGCAAAATTACGGACGATAATGGGTATGTCCCCATTCATATAAATACAGTAGTAAATACTGTATGTTGGTCGGCAGTCGGAGATTCGTCTCTGGTTGTGCTGAGAGGATTCTCAGACGAGGCTCATTAAATCAAAGGACAAAGTCTCATCTCGGTCAAACAGCTACCCCCAAACGGCCCAGTTTTTATATGGGGATACCCCCGTTTTATACGGGGTTAAATTCAGATCCCCAAAAATTCGAGACTATGTCGAGAAATCATCTCTATCCCCAAACGAGGCGTCGAAGGAAAGCCATCTCGGGAAACAACTACCCAGTCCGTGTTTTATACGGGAAAGAATTTTTGGGGCCGAACCTACGGGCTCGGATACCCCAGCTTATTAAATTCAGATCCCCAAACGAGACTATGTCGAAGGGCAAAACTCTACCTCTCGAAAATTCAATCTACCTGCAGTCGGAGATTCGTCTCCAGTTTTGGTCAAACTACAGGGTCTAAACGAGGCTATGAAGAATTCTTTTTTGGCCGAACCAACGGGCTCGGATACCCCAAATTAAATTCAGCCTTGTGCCACATCTGACTGCGTGGGGCGTTTGGTAGATATCCTGTAGTTGGAGATTCAGTGTGGAATTCACTTGACTCTCGTCTAGCTGTTGACTATGACGCTCCGAATCTTCTATGTGTTGTTCTTGTCCTAAGTATTATCGTTCATTACCAACCTTCGTCTGATTATTCTATTCAGTAACCTTCCCTAGGTTCAAACAGAAGGTAAATAAAAAATTATCCGCACTTTCGCTATAATATATAACATAACAAGAGTGAGGATAATTTTTGACTTTACACTCATACATAAATATAGATAAAAATGTTTCCAACTTGGAAATCTATAAAAGACTGAAATTAGACTTAATATATTCACTGATGCCTTCTTTGTTATCGTTATTTCTAAACGTTTTAGCGTAAAACTTCGTATAAGTTTTTTTTTACTGTCTGTATATCGGAAGACTACTATTGAGTAGACAAGATTGATCGTACTCCGATTAAAAACACCTCTATTACCGAAGCACTTTAAGCGAGGTTCCGATTGTGCACTTAAGCACTGGGTAAAGACTAATGCCAAAATGTAATTAGTCTAGGAAAAACATGTGGGCCTGATACAAATTTGTTTAATGAATGGCGGCTTTTACTGAAAAGGCGACATTCAAAGTTAAGTACAATTACAGAAGTTTGTTATAGGTGAATTTGAAGCGTGCGGATAGGAGGCGAACCGCGACCCCTAATTTCAGAGCAAATGAACCACGCGAGGGAACTGATTAGGATTGTAAAGTGTTTATGGATGGCTTTCTATCATCTCCAACTGTAATGGTAGCAAACAGCTAGCACAAAAGTATCACATCTCACATCTCAAGAAATTGCCAGGAAAAGAAGTCCCACTTCATTTTTCCTTTTTTTATTTCTTGTCTCACTGATAAAGGACACAGGCGTGTCCGAAATTTCCGAATTTTAAAATCTTTCTCTCATGCTTCCGTTTAGTCAAAAGTCCTGCTAATATACAATAAATGATAAAGAAAAGAATATTTTCACATGGCAATAATATTTCTGTTGCAAGCATACATAAAATAAATTGCCAAAAATGTTCCTGACAATAAATTTAAGAAACATGCAGAAATTTTAAAAAAGCGCATTTATGAACACACAAGTGACCTCATAAATTACAATTTAACAAATGCACTAGTCATACATAGATATAAATGCAACCTAAAGTTTGATTTTCAAAATGCTACACCTATAAAAGAAGAACATAAATCACTGAAAAAGAAGATCCTCGCAAGTGGCGCCATTGAATATTATCCAGATCTATGGCCCAGGGATTTCTCAATATCACCTATCATAACAGAATCACTACTCTCCTAAGCCAACTTGCACAACAAATATAAAAAGAAAACGGTTGAATCCGTCAACACAACAATACAAACAATATTTTACATGTGAAAATATTCTCTTCAAACACAAAAAATAATTGATGTAATGTTTTACTTCACAAAATGAATATACAATAGCGTTTGTAAATTTGCTAACGACATTTTGTTTGTTATTTATAGATACTTTGTTTTAATAAATTCATTTCGTTTCCATAATGAATGAAACGTATTGGCTAAAACTACACAGTTTTCCAATTGTCTTTTTTCCTTTACATACACACACACACATATATATATATATATTAAAATAATAAGAAAGAACAGTCAGAGTAATAATCCACAGTTCCTTCTGTTTCCTGATTGGTAGCCATTTAAAATTTTGAAATCTAATTCCTCCTTCAAATTAAACTCTTAAATATAATACTACATTCTGCAAAAAAGTAAATCATTTTTTTCTGAATTTATACAACATCACTTGAAAATGGCACAAAAATTATTTTTTCTAAATAATCATACTATAATATATATATATATATATATATATATATATATACTTTTAAATAGGTAACTTGAAGAGAAACTGGTGACATAATCAAAATTTTGATGTTTTCACGCTTCTTCATACAAAATGAACCTTAATCAAAACTAGATATAACTGATAACAGTGGACTTTACAAACTTAAATTTATGAAAGTATTTTTTTAATAGAAAAATTTTATAAATTTCAACTGAAAGTAGCACTGGCTTTTTGATGAATGAATACCGAATATTTCCTTATAAGGAAACAGGTAATATTACCGTTAACATTACCATGAAAGTTTTTAATATTACCATTAACATTACCTTGAAAAATTTTAATATTGCCATTAATATTACCATGAAAATTTTTAATATTACCATTAGCATTAACTTGAAAACTTTTAATATTGCCATTGGCATTACCATGAAAATTTTTAATAATACCATTAGCATTAATTTGAAAACTTTTAATATTGCCATTAACATTACCATGAAAACTGCTAATAGTACTATTAACATAAACAATGACTTTGTCTCATCACTGTATATTCAGGTTTGATTGAAGAAGAAAAAAAATTTTTTTAAGGCTTTTTAAAATTTATTTCTATTTATCTAGGAAAAGAATATCCTGTTGCCCAAGGCAAATTTAATCATAAATTGTCTGGTATCTTCAAAAGCTTTCGGCTTTTGTAAGCCATTACGAAATCTCCTATACGACACGTAAGGAGAGAGAAGTCAATAATCGTCTAAGAAACACAATACACATCTATACATATGAACCTATCAATCCACAGACTAAAAAATAAAAATAAATAATCATAATGGCGGAAGAAAGCCGAAAGGGCTGCGAAGACTTTCGATAATTTTTGCTCAAATTCTCTTCGGTAATCTAAAACGTAACTTGAAAAAAAAAAAAATAAAATAAAGAAAACGTTAAAGAAAGGACTTGCATTGGTCTTCGACGAAACTTGCATAAATGCGAAATTCCTACTCAAATGTATGCAACATACACACACACACATGTATATATATATATATATATATATATATATATATATATATATATATATATATATATATATATAAGTGCGTAGGTATGCAGAAAATACAAAAGAACACGTAGGGTGCATAATCCGGGGTTCCTTAGTATTTTTGTTTTTATTTTTAAGAAGACAGTGCTCCATACAGAAGTAGAGCTTTATTATAATAATGTTTTTTTTCGCTTGAAGATGAAACGGGACTAAACACCACAATTCAACTTAATTTTAATAATTATTTGGATGATTTCGGCCCTCGTTTTTGAAACATGAGAACTCTTATATAGCGAAGGAATCATATTTTAAAACAAAAATATATTATATATATATATATATATATATATATATATATATATATATATATTGTAAATCATTTCTTGAACCGGCTTCTAATGCTCTAGAGTGAGAGGCTTGGTGAGAGTAGTCGTGGCTCCAGGGGGCACAGTCCTATGATTACAGAGTTCCAATACGGAATATGTGAGCGAGCAGGACTATATTGAGTCTGATTTGCAATACCTTCGTCACCGATGCCCGGTGGAACAGTTGGTATGATGTTTACTTGACAACCTAAGTGTCAGGGTTTCAATTCTCGGTAGCGGATGCGCACTGATGATGAGTCTCAAATATAGGACGAAACGGCCGTCTCGTGCATTCTGCTGTGGTTTCTTTCAGACTCGGTGAATTAGTTATATATATATATATACTGGTGTAACTGCAAAATTGTCCAATGCGTGTTACAATTGTCCAACCCACGAAAATGTTTAATAACTGAAAACCAACAAACTATTTCTTTTTCCAGGTTTTCCTTTTGGCGCCATTTTTCGGAAAAATCACTGAAAACGCTTTGTGCTATTCAGCTAGAAAGAGAACAGGTTAAAATATTTTTGTGGCAGCCACACTATGTCTTTTCAACAGAGCAATGTTGAGTGGAACAATATAATTCAGGCGTTCAGTAATGCCATCAATAATCCTAATCTTTAAAATCCATTCAAGAACCAGGAAGAGGACGGTGAATCAGTTTAAAAAAGAGGCCAAAGAAGAGAGAAAAACTAGATCGGGAGGTTACAACACCAAGAGGGATCATCATTTGAACTTAGAACTACATACATTCATATTGTTCAAACTACAAACTATTACATTAGACGTCAAAGCAAATATGTATTTTTGTCGTAATTGGCATATTCCAATGTAATAGTTTATCATAAATACGTATTGCTCTACTCTTATATTGTGCCTTTTTTTAAATTAATATTATAAACGTCTGAATTTATATCCTTTTCGCTCTTTTACATTTGGATCGTTTCTATATATATATATATATATATATATATATATATATATATATATATATATATATATCGAAATAAAAGTATAAAACTTAATATTACGAGACATATTTAAAAAAAAAAACGGGTGAAGCAACCGGTTTCGCTCCCGCTCTTCAGGCTTCAGCGGGAGATTTAAAATTCACACAGAAAAATGTACAATAAAAGGAATTGTAAAAAAAAAGAAAAAAAAATTATGCAAAAGGAACTAGAGACAAATGACAGCGAGTCCCAACAAACACTCACGTTGTTTGCACAAAGAAGGCTTACGGGATCCGATGTAAAGTGCCTCCAGAACCTTTAGATGAAATAAAGAGTGAGACCGGGACAATACGGTGAACCAGTCAACACTAAATTTGGCTGCACAATCTCTGTTCTTTAATAGGTGTTCGCATATGGCGGAACTATATATGTTCGGGACGAGTCCATTCAAAGGCAAGGTGTGATTTCTAATTTTTGTAGGAAAGTGTTGTTTTATTCTCATGCCTAAGCGTTGAGTTGTTCTCCCTATGTAGTTGGCTCCGCAACTACAAACGTATTTGTAAATAATTGAATTAATTTGATGGGGAGGGAGAACGTCTTTACACGCAGATCGAAACATAGGCCGAGTTTGAAAAATAATCCGAACTTCGGCAGAGAAAAAAACAACAACGAACATTGGATGAAATTTGTTTAGCTATTTTTTCACATTTGGTACCAATCCAGTGTAATCTGAGGTAAACTTGGCATTTTTTTGACAGTGTAGATCTCGGCACTTCTGAACTCTTCATCTTTACTACGGATAACTGAATTAACAGTATCAAGAGGATAACCCAAATTACATAGGGTATCCTTAATAAAGTCGATTTCGTCGTTCAAGAAAGGCTCAGAGCAGATCTTTAATGCTCTATGTAGGAGGATTTTAATAATGTTAATCTTGCGCTTAGTGGGACAAAAAGAGTCCCAACGCGTGTACAACCCTGCGAAAGTAGGTTTTCTATAAACAGAAGTAAGAAAACCTGTTAATGTGCGATGTACTAATACATCCAAAAAGGCCAATTGATGATTATATTCCTTTTCAATAGTGAACCTCAGTGCTGGATGGATACCATTTAAAAACGAAAGAAACTGGTCAGCCTCAACTTCACCGTTAAATAAACAAAAGGTGTCCTCAACTTACCGACAGTACATTTGAGGACAAAGTGGATTCTTTCGTATCTTTTCTTCCTGAAAGCCAACAAATATGTTGGCAAGTGCCGGACCCAAAGGCGAGCCCATAGCAACTCCGTCAATCTGTCGGTACATGGTGTTGTTGAAACTAAATTCGACGGAGGACGTGGCAAATTTCATCAATTCACGAAATATTGACTCAGGAAAACTAGGTGGAATCAATTAACTGCGATAGAGAAAATCACAGCAAATATCAATGGCCTCCATTAAAAGGAACACAAGTATACAGGGAGAAGACATCGAAAGAGCACATGAACTTACCAGAAGAAGACAAATTTTGAACGCGGTCGACGAAAGAAAAGGAATCCTTTATACAAAATCCATCCAAGCACTGCAACACAGGATCCAAAAGTGTGGAGAGCCATTGGGCTACCTTGTGTTGGGCTGAACCGATCATAGACAAAATCGGTCGCAAAGGTACATCTTCTTTATGGATTTTCGGGAGACCATATAATCGGGGACGAATCTAACCGGAAGGACGGATTTCGTTGGCGATTTCTTTTGAAAGTAGCCCTGAATTTACCCACTTTAGAAGTAATTTTTGAAATTTCGCTTCACCTGAAGAGGTTCCATCACAGGTGTCAGCAGACCCAAGTCTAGTAAATTTTGAAGAA
The DNA here is from genome assembly GCA_903632075.3 of Acanthosepion pharaonis. Classification (NCBI taxonomy): domain Eukaryota; kingdom Metazoa; phylum Mollusca; class Cephalopoda; order Sepiida; family Sepiidae; genus Acanthosepion; species Acanthosepion pharaonis. The sequence goes on along the minus strand of CAHIKZ030003303.1, from coordinate 1,354,238 downwards.
TCTTCTAAGATAGAAGACATTTTAGTTATATAGTCAGCTCGATCTAAAATAACTACTCCAGCATCTTTATCTGGTCTGGAAATTATCAAGTTATGATTATTCCTCAGGGAATTAACAACACGCTGATATTCTGCTTTCCATTTGGATTCAGCAGTTGCAACAGAGGAATAGGAAAAAGTGTGAGCGAAATTATTCAACTGGGCTTTCAAATTAGTCACCGCGTTGGGCTTTGGTTCAGATGTGACTCCATGAAAATTTTTAATATTACCATTAGCATTAACTTGAAAACTTTTAATATTGACATTAACATTACCATGAAAACGGCTAATAGTACTATTAACATAAACAATGACTTTGTCTCATCACTGTATATTCAGGTTTGATTGAAGAAGAACAAAACTTTTTTAAAGGCTTTTTAAAATTTATTTTCTATTTATCTAGGAAAATAATATCCTGTTGCCCAAGTTCGAGGTTTTCTATGCTCAGTTGGCAAGACTCTCTCCTACCTCTGTCGACTAATTATAAAACCCAGGTTGTGCGTGTGTGTGTGTGTGTGTGTGTGTGTGTCTGATCGTTTATATATTGGATCGGATTTCCTACATTTTACAACCGATCTCAACAAAATTTCACAGGACTACGTAAAATTACCTTGCGGTGGTTCTGACAGTGCCAGAAATTGGAAAAACACAATTGTTTTTGCATGAAATCAATTAGAAAACACGATTAGGAGGCATCGCTGTTGCGAGAATGAAAGGGAGACAACACATATAGAGTTATACTTATAAAACCCATGTTTATGTGTGTGTGTGTGTTCGTTTATATATGGGATCAGATTTTCTACATTTTTCTACCGATTTCAACAAAACTTCACTTTTTGGGGGCAGGTAGTGTTTCTTATTGTCTTGCACACTTTTTTCTTTATTTTTACATTCAGAATGCTTTAAAAATTTCATTTACAAGACAATTGTTTATAATAAAATTCTAGACTCATAACGATTGAAAAAAATCTTTTTGTTTCAGTTTGGGTTTGACCAATTCGTAAAAAAAAACAAAAAAACAAAAACAAAAAAAACTAATTAAGACATTCGTGTCCGTCAACCTTAAACAATAATCTTTGTCAATTTTATTTTTCAGTCTTTATGATGGTCGATATTTGATCTATCTCTTACTGTTACATCCCCGGGCAACGCCGGGCTCTACTGCTAGTAATTAATAAAACTTGTATCACTAAGATTTGTATCAGTAGAGGAGGCACGGTGGTGTAATGGATAGCGGTTCGGATTAAGGAATCGGAGAGCCGAGTTCGAATTCCAGTCTATCTATTACGTTTAATTACATGCTAAAACCATTGAGGTTGGTATGCCGTAAATCAAAACAAACCAAATCGGTATTTCGTTTTAGCAGTTTCCGTCAGAATAGCGATAGACCAGTGAGAGGTTGTAATGTGAAAAATTATTTGTCACCCATAAGAACATGGAGACGCTTGTGAATACTGAGGCTATGTTTCCGTTTGTTTCAATTTATTCACTTACAGGCAAAATGACTTTTGGAGCCCGATAACTCCACCTCTTCTCTCCCAAGATTTCAAATAATTAATAAGACTTGTATCAATAAGGCATGGTGTAATGGATAGCGGGTCGGACTGAGAAATTGGAGGGCCGAGTTCGAATTCAAGTCAAATCTATTACGTTCACTTACGTGCTAATATCCTTGGGAAAGGTATGAATCCTCTTCTTCTCCCCCAACCTATGGGTAAATAGCAAAGAAAACTGTGTTCTATAGCCTTTGATGACAACTGGTCTAAAATGGCAACCGACTGCGGGGCAAAAATCAGTCTCGTCAGTCATATATTGAAAGATACATGATCGCCTAAACGTGTATCACGTATGGCATATAACTGATCATTATTATCTGAAAATGTGAAGAAAATATTTAGATTTCGTTATTAAATAACCCATAGAGGTGTTGCTATGTCGCTAAATAAAAACAAGCAAATCTAGTTTATATAAAACGGGATACACGTTTAACATCCGAATGATTAATATTTATTTCAGTTCAGTCATTTTAGATTAGAATGAATTTTAACTTAATGCTAAGTTTGAAGTATATATTTTTAATTTTAACTTTTATTTAATGCTTTATAATTGCAATATTTTATTTTCTCCGTTTACGCATCCCATATAGTTTCAGAATAAGAAGAGGCGATAAACTGAGATAATCCTAAAAGACGCAATTAGAAAAGTCCCACGTAATTTTCGCAATCCTTTATTGAGCCTCTTACTCACTACGAAGCCCACGCTGACGCACAACCACAGCAGGCAAGCTTAACGGACTGCGATACAATGCTCCCATCAACAGCGATGACATCGGTCAACGACGAAACCAACAGCAGAGAATCTCGACTATTATAATGCAATAATTCATTGAATATTTCTCTCACTTGTCTATGTCTAAACGTGCTGATAATCTCCATGTGACCACTTTCCTGTGTGATATCAGAAACGAATTCTCGGAGCGCCTTCTTGGCCTCTCGTTTTTCCAATGACTTGAGGTGGAACTACTACATTGAATCAATAGCTGCATCTACTGCAAGGAAATTTGGTTCACTGTGCCGTGCCAGAAGGTATTTCTCATCAGAGTCCATCTTACATCTACCATTAGTCCATGCATTTAATATTATTATCGTATCTGGTCTGGTGCTGTTCATCCCGAGGTTCCGAATGAAGGATCTGCAATGTAATCGGTCCTGACTTGGCATCTCGACTTCAGTCAATCTCACATAGACTTGATGTGGTTTCCCTCTGTCTTTTCTACAAATATTTTCATGGCAATTTCCCTGATGCCCCGGCGACATGAATTCAAGCGTACTACGAAATTGGCATCTAGTTCCCACCCTTCTACTATAGAAACACTTAAACGCCATCCCCACGTCTCGTTTCTTTTATCACGCTTCCCAACAGTGAAACTCCCTTCCTCTTACTTACTTCTCTAATAACAACAAAAAAAATGCCGTTAACTAAGTAAGATTCCGCGCATTACTTCGCGAGACAAAAGTATGCAAACGACGCCGGTAATGGTAGCCAGACTAGATGCGAATAAGACCAAAATTATACTGTCGATAACTCCTAAACGATTTTCTTTCGCAAAATCTTAGTTTTTTTGCAATTAATCAGACAATTGAGGATTTTCAACACTAGCACATAAAATCGATAGCACATGTAACTCAACGAGAAGATAATGGCAATAAAATTCCATATTATTTCAACGAGAATGTGAAGAAGGAAGCCCTCATCGTTACTGGAAATATCAAGGAAGGCAAAGACACATGGCACAGTGGATAAAGCCGTTAGATCCAGTGACAGGACCCAAAGAGTGTGGGTTCAATACCCGGTTAAGGCAGTGGAGAACTTTCAGATGGAATTTAACAGGAGATAACTGATAACTGACATCCATTAATACATGGCACGTGGAACTAGAACAGACTACCACAGTGAGCGAAATAAAGGGTTCAGTCCGATATTCTAACCACCTGAAGAAGGCCGGAGCGTACAACGGCCGAAACGTTGTAATAAATATGGCGACAAAGATGAGAACAATAGTGCAAATAATGTAAATAGTGTACATAATACCTTATCTCAGAAATATAGACAGATACCAAAAGCTAGTAAACTTGATAGATCTATTTTCTTGAATACTTGTTTTTTATAGATTTTATAAATTTCAAACGATACTAGCAATGGCTTCTCAGGTAACGACGGCGGTGTTTTTTTCTTTTTTCCTGATTAAAAAACCCAGGTTGTTTGTGTATGTGTGTGTGCATGTGTGCGTTTGTGTGTGTTCGTTTATATATTTGATCGGACTTTTTTTTTGGCAGGTAGTGTTTCTTATTGTCTTGTACACTTCTTTATTTTTACATTCAGAATGATTTAAAAATTCCATTTACAAGACAATTGTTTATAATAAAATTCTATTCAATCGGTAGACTCATAACGATTGAAAACAATATTTTTGTTTGAGTTTGGGTTTGAACAATTCGTAAAAAGAACAAAACAAAAAAATAAACAAAAAACTAATTAAGACATGCGTGTCCGTCAACCTTAAACAATAATCTTTCTCAATTTTATTTTCAGCCTTTATGATGTTCGATACTTGATCTATCTTTACTGTTACATCCCCGGGCAACGCCGGGCTCTACTGTTAATATATATATATATATATATATATATATATATATATATATATATATATATATATATATATATATATATATATATATATATATATGTGTGTGTGTGTGTGTGTGTGTGTGTGTGTGTGTGAAAAGTGTATATAAATATAAATAAATGTATATATGTATAATTATTTATATTATTATATGTATAATTATTTATATATTATATGCACGGTACTTATTAGAAAGCGTTCAATATCAGAGATAGAGCTAACATATTTGGTTGGTTAGATGTGAGTTTGTGACCCTGGGTTTCACGCTTTAGCGATCCTCAGACAAACTGATTAATGTTTTAAAAAAAATTTTAAAACATTAATAAGTTTGTCTGACGAATGTTTTAAAAAAATTTTAAAACATTAATCAGTTTGTCTGACAATCGCTAAAGCGTGAAACCCAGGATCACAAACTCACATCTATCCAACAAATATATATATATATATATATATATATATATATATATATATATATATATATATATATATATATATATATAGTTCTGATGTATTGGATCGTGATTACGATTCCAATGTAATAAATTATAACCATGGAATATTAGTGTTTGAGCTTTTTATATTATAACCACTACTATCTATCCACTTCGGAATTTATTTATGCAAATACATTCATATATATATATATATATATATATATATATATATATATATATATATATATATATATATATATATATATATATATATATATATTACCACTATTAGCAATATATATATATATATATATATATATATATATATATATATATATATGAATGAAGAAATATAGTTTTAAGGTGCGCTATATTTATGGGATAAAGTGCCCACTATAAGAGATAGAGCGTATGTAAATATAAATATAAAGTGAACAACACCCAAAGGCGACAGGCTGTTTCATGTTAGGCGCAATTGTCTTGCATTTGCGTCTTGACTGAAACAGCCTTTCGCCTCTGAGTGTTATAGTGCACTTTGAATGTTCATTATATATATATATATATATATATATATATATATATATATATATATATATATATATATTGACTGAAATATATCAAGTTTGTCACATGATGTGAAAAGCGTTTTACTGTTCACAATCATTGATCGTGGACAAGCTTATCCAAATTCTCGCTCATTTTTCTCTACAAATGATCTTTGCATATCAGTGACGATACATATTCTTGCTACATTATTTAGTTCTGTCCACAAAACATAGTCGGTAAACACCCAAATTTACAAATGATATGTATCATGAGCAATTTTCACACTGCAAATGACCGTCTGCATGCAAATCACGGGACGCATGATGTTTTTTTTGCTTCATATAAGCGAGATGAAAATATATTTAACAGCAGGAATATGGCAAGTGAATGATTCTGAAGTAGGCGATAATTTTGATTTAATCACAAATAATTAATGATCATTATCATCAGTCCCTTGATTTAGTTTAGTCGTAGAGTCATTGCGCAAGTTAGCACTTGACCAAATCCGATATGTCTGGGTTACGTTCAAACTTCTGGAACTTGATAAATCATATTCCATTCATGTTCGTGATTTTAGTCGCAAATTTCAAACTCCCTTAAACTGTTTCGATGTAATCCTCAACTTTGTACCCCACAAAACGGCTGATGCAGAGCAGACGACCAAAATACTTTTTAATTTTTAAAATTCTGGTAATGCTATAAAAGATCCAAGTTAAACAGCAACACTTAAAATTACTCAAACTTTATCCGAAAATATCTCGCGCCGCTTTCTAGATTTTAAACCAGAGACGTGGAGAAGGTGTAGAGTGTCGACCTAACCTGAAACCATGTAGTAGGGTGCCGGGTGTGGCTGGTGGGTAAAGTACGAACATTTTGAAATGTCAGAGCGTTCAGGTATTTTCACCTCTGACGCAACCAAGTCAAATGACTCTCTGCCAAAAATAGTCTGAACGCTACTTTGATAACTTTCAAGTATTAATCATTGAATTGAGATGAAAGTCGCTGAAGAAGACATTAGGAAATACTGTGCCGTTGAATTGTCGGCTTATGTTCGCGTATTTGTTTGTCGAAAGAATGACTTTAGAATTGCGAGGAATAGAAGGTAGATGTCGACTGTCTCGGCTGTTTGTGTGGGTAAAAAGCACGCGTCTCCACCACCACACCGCTCAGTCTTGCCCCAACTGCATTATGTGCATCGATCAATCACTTAATGTTCGCTTTAGTACGAGTTTGTTAGATTGGTGACAATTTTGTTGAAAGCCTGTCTGAGCCTGCGCGAGCGATGTTTGTCCACAAGAAAAGCGGCATAACATTCAAAGTAATTCCACCATTGGAACAAGATAAACAAAACAAATGAATTAAACTAAAAGCACGGAATACAAAGAATCCAACAAAAATTTATCAATTGGTGTAGTGGTTATTTTTCTTTTTAAGAAAAGTAAAGAAAATGCAAACAATTAGATAGATTCCCAAAACTTGATTGAGAAAGAGATATAGCAGAAATCAATTTGAACAATAGACAGCCATGAACCAACTGATATTGTTTTTTCTTTTAATCATTTTTCCTACCGAACAAACAAGGTAATAAAGCGACTAAGACGTAGCGGGTTACTGAGTGTAAAAGAATTTGATTAAAAAAAAAAAGCATTTAGGAGAAAGGGCAATAAAAGAACAAGAATTACAGATGCAGATAACGACGATAGACATTGCCTTTTTTATTTTTAAAGTTGATTGGAAAGCAAGGAGCCGAAAAAGAGTTCCATCAGCGCGAGATGCAAGAGAAGAAACTGTTAGCATAAAACTTACGGTTACATGTAGCAAATTCAAATATAAATGTATGAAAACGAGATGCTAATCTAGAACCGCTCTTAAGATCTTAATCTCGAGGTACCAAAGATAAAAACAAAAATCATTACCTAGATGGATACCCCCTTCAGGGTACCTAGTGTTTTCAGCTTGAATGTGTGGGTGTTGTGTTGGATGACGGAGAGCCGACTTCTAATATCAGTCGACTTGGTTATATTCATTTTAGCGAAAACAGCTTTGGAAAAGTATGAATCAATACATTTCTCTCCACGATCTATGGGTTAAATAGTAGAACTTTTTACCAATAAATCATTATTATTAAATTATTATATTAAAAAAATATTATATAAAAAAATTCTTACAATCTAAACATATTTCTGGATTTGAAGAAGCTGCAAAATGTTGATAAAACGTAAAAAAGAAATAAATCTATTTATAGATCGCGACATTTACCAGAGAGATGAAATTTAAATTTTTATTATTGCATTATTCCAAAATTTTAACACATCAGCAGATAGCTATTAATGTCAACAACTGAGCATAAATAGTTATTAATAAAAAATATAGTAATTAATGTATAAAATTATCTATAAGTACATGTACAAGAATGTCGTTTTTCATGAAAATATTTATAGAGAGAGCAAGCTTAAAGAAGCTACGTTACAGCTGTGAAAGCGACATAAATAATTACAGTATGCATAAAATAATGCTATATTTAATAGATTACACACAAAAAAACATAAATCCAGTTATGATACATATAAAACCTATTTATACTACTAAGATAATTTATATGGAAAAGAACAATTACTGTGTACAAGGGGATATAAAAGGAGTCGAACAACTACACAAAACAGTGAGAAAACCGAAGCAAAGCCACCATTCTTCCTCTTTCATATGCCACGTCTCTTAAGGGTAAGGACGGTGAAGAATAGAAGGTTACTGAATAGAATAATCACACAAAGGTTGGTAATGAACGATAATACTGACGACAAGATCAATAGATATAAAATTCGCCAGCGGAGCGTAGAAGTAGATAACTGCTAGAAGTGAGTCAAGTGAATTCCACAATAATCTCCAACTGTAAGATATCTACCAACCGCCCACGCGGTCAGATGTGGCACAAGGCCGAATTTAATGTGGGGTATCCGAACCCGTTGGATCGGCCAAAAATTCTCCGTAGACACCATATAAAACAGACTTGGGTAGCTGTTTCCGGAGACGAGACTCTGCCCGTCGACAGAGCATCGTCTGGGGATTCTCTCTACCCGAAAGGAGAGAGTTTTACCAGTACAGCTGGAGACAATTCTCCAACTGCAGGATAACTATCAACTGACCCACGCGGTCAGATGCAACACAAGGCCGAATTTAATGTGGAGTATCCGAATCCAGATGCTCGGTTAAATATTCTCCATAGACCCCGTATAAAACTGTGTCGGGTAGCTGTTTCCGGAGATGAGACTCTGCTCTTCGACATAGCCTCGTCTGTGGACCCTCTCTACCCGGCAGCAGAGAGTTCGACCAGTACAGCTGGAGACGAATCTCCAACTGCAGACCAACATGCAGTATTTACTACTGTATTTATGTGAATGGGGACATACCCATTATCGTCAGTAGGTATGCTGCAAGGTTCTCCACAACGTCCTTGCGAACAGCCTGCATTGGGGTAAAAGTTACAAAAATTGACAAAATAGCAAGAAAACCAAAACATTGCAACCATTCTTCTTCTGTGATCCTTCAAGGCTTAGGCGATTACGGTCCTTCACCATTTCCTTGGGAAAAAACACCTGCATGAGGGTAGAAAATGAGTCGGTCAAGGATATAAATAACGAAAATACCAGAACAATGCCACTATACTTCGTATTTTATATGTCCTGACACTTCAGGTTATGGGGAATATTGTTCTCCACAACGTCCTTGAGAACAAAAGCCTACATAGGGATAGGGGTTTAAATAAGATGATAAAATATGAAGAGGACTAGAACTATGCTACCATTGTCCCTTTAAAGCGTGTGCGATCACGTTCCTCCATAACTTCCTTTGGAAAAATACCTTCATGTGGAGAGAACATGAGTCGATCACCAGAATAATACCACCGCCATTTTTCTTTTATGCAGCGTGGATCATGTTTCTCCACAATTTTCTTTGGGAACAGAGATAAAACTGAGATGAACAAGTACACAAAATAGCGAGAAGACCAGACCCTAGTTATCATTCTTCTTTTACGTACCGTATCCCTTCGAGTTGTGGAGGAATATCGGTCTTCACAGCTTCCCATCTTTTGTAGATCTAAGCAAAGATTGTTATATTTTTTGAATCCTAAGCAGAAGTGTCCTTCTCGTTCCAATGTACCGTCTAACTTCTTCCTTACCCATATGCTCCGTCTGTGGTATTTTTATTATTTAGGAAAAACAAAAGATTGCTTACTTCATATGTCGTATTAAATGGGTCAATTTTTTCACAGCTTAAAAGGAGCTTTGAGGCAACAGAGATATGGCTCCACAGAAATATGCTGAGCATAACATGGACGATCCGTGTAAGAGACGAGGATTTTTTTATGGAAAATGCGAACGAAATGTACATTTCTACTATAAATATATATATATATATATATATATATATATATATAAAAGAAATATGTTGTAGTGGTTCCAACGAGAGAAAAGTATGTATATTAAAAAGAAGAGGGGTGCCGCAAACGTTTTTGGTTGTAATGTGGATTTATTGAGAAAAAATATTATACTTTGTTTTACATAATTTCACGACACGTGTTTCTGGTCTGGTCTCCCAACCGTCTTCAGGTGAAAGTGGAGATTTTTACATACTATTAAAAATAATTAATTTTTCTTCATGTTCAATGTGGAATATTCTCGATGTGAGACATTCTGTTTGTGTGTTGGCAATCCGAATTTTCTTTCTAGAATTGTCAATGAAGAGTTCTGCGTGAAGGGTCATAAAACAATTAAGGTTTGTCCAGCGAGTAGTTATCGGCATTTAATCTTTTAATGTTTTAGTGACCTCTATATGTGCTCTTGGATCTGTTTCTATTTTGGCGTGTTCCTGTCAGCATGCGTGTATATATGCGTGCGTATATTTCCTTACTACGAGGAATTCGTAAACTTATTTGTACTTATACACGCATACACACACATACGCACATACACACTATCCCACCACAAGTAGTCAGTACACACACACATATACACACATATTTCCCAAGCTACCACAAACCCACAGACACCCAACAATACGTTCATTTCAAGAGCCATCACCCAAAAAGCTGCCTAAAATCCATCCCCTATTCCCGCACGTAGAATTTGTCAATAGTGACTGATAAACATCTCGAAAAATCCGCTTAGAAGAACTACATAAAACTCTAAGAAACGAGGCTACCCCGTGTCTCCTAATAAACAAAGGTATTGAACTCGCGAAAGAAATTCCTCTAGACCAACTTAGAAATAAAAAGAAACGTAACGTCGAACAAACTCTAGCATATGTCTCAACGTACAACAAAAACAACCCAGAAATATTCCCAGAAATCACAAAAATCTAGATTTACTTAGCAAGAATAATAAACTGAATAATATACTAAAAACAACCAAAATAATTAAGAGCAAACGCCAATCTAGAAACCTCAAACACATATTAACCTCATCTAAATTTAGTCAACACAAAATACAGGAGTCACAAAATGCAACAAAAAAAAAGATGTGGAGTTTGACATCATTATAGAAGGAAACTCCTACACTTTTGAAAACCCAAAAAACATTCACAATAAACAAAAACTTAAACTGCAACTGCAAAATGTAGTTTATGCACTTAAATGCAAAAATGTAAGAAGTCATATATAGGCATCAGCCAACAACTGAACAACAGGGTCTCCCTACACAAAAGCAATATAAAATTGACAGACAACAGAAAACTTTTTGTATCACAACACATTTCAAATGTAACCAGGTTAAGTTTAATATCATGCCGATATATCAAACAGACAATTACTCGTATCTACAAATACAGGAAAAAAACTTTATAGACAAATTCAAACCCGAACTGAATAGATCATTAACCCCCCAAAAAAAAAAAAAAAAAAACATGCACACAAGGTGACCAAATATAATGATCGTTCACATACATGGACGCACACTCATATACAGGAGACACGAGGAGAGATATATATGTGTATGTACACGTACATACATTTATGTATGTATATGCGGATGTTGACAACTTAAAAGTACGTGTGTGTGTGTGTGTGTGTTTTTGTGTGATGTGTGTGTGTGTGTGTGTGTGTACTGGTTCCATGTAACTTGGGAAATATGTGTGTATATGTGTGTGTGTACTGACTACTTGTGGTGGGATAGTGTGTATGTGCGTATGTGTGTGTATGCGTGTATAAGTACAAATAAGTTTACGAATTCCTCGTAGTAAGGAAATATACGCACGCATATATACACGCATGCTGACAGGAACACGCCAAAATAGAAACAGATCCAAGAGCACATAGAGGTCACTAAAACATTAAAAGATTAAATGCCGATAACTACTCGCTGGACAAACCTTAATTGTTTTATGACCCTTCACGCAGAACTCTTCATTGACAATTCTAGAAAGAAAAAATTCGGATTGCCAACACACAAACAGAATGTCTCATATCGAGAATATTCCACATTGAACATGAAGAAAAAAATTAATTATTTTTAATAATATGTAAAAATCTCCACTTTCACCTGAAGACGGTTGGGAGACCAGACCAGAAACACGTGTCGTGAAATTATGTAAAACAAAGTATAATATTTTTTCTCAATAAATCCACATTACAACCAAAAAACGTTTGCGGCACCCCTCTTTTTTTTTATATATATATATATATATATATATATATATATATATATATATATATATATATAAAAACAATTGATTGGATTTGTTTGGTTTGGTTTGTTTTATTATAGGGCATATCAACCAAAATAAGTTATTCAATGCCGACAAAATTTTTATTGCTGACTGCTGGTAATAATTTTTCCTTCAAAAATGTATTGATGATAATATTTTTTTCAAAATGCATTGCTGGTAATAATTTTATACAAAAATGTATTGCTGGTATTAAAACCTGTTTTACACTTTCATAGTGTTTTAACGCCAGTTTGGGAGGAGGTGAAGTATTTCCCACAGCAGGGACCCTAACAAGTGCTACCACCTCGGGTCAGGGTGGACCTGGGAACACCAGCAATTAAGAGGTGGTTCCACGCATTTCAAAACCTCCTGATCAGAGGCCTTGCTGTTGGATGTAATTTATCATCTGACTCAGGACGCAAATAACAATTGAAATTTCTGGATCATAAAGAAAGGTGTCGGAAAATAAGAAGTCACGTTTCCTGACAACTCAACGATGTTGGGAATCAAACACGGGTTTTATTGTCAAGAAAGCTTACCTTCTAACCACAAGGCCATGTGCGGATATACAGACATCCATGATTACTGCTTTCTCTTTATTGAGATTGCTATCACACAAAATCACGCAAAGATTCATTGGTGCCACGCGCGGACATCTATTTAAGCAAGACTGATGTCTGTTTTTAAGGCTTCGTCCAGCTATACGTACCACCCGGTAAAATAACCCTGTAAATTTTTGAAGGGAAGTCAGACGGTGTAAAGAGTCAATCCCACTCTCTTGGAAGCACAATGATTCAAAAAGAATCGTACATCAACATCATCAGTTGTTACTCTGTTGTTGCATGTGTTGCATCAGAATTTCCATTTTCATAGCGAGATAGACTGAAAAGGACTAAAGAGACCCTCTCTCTCCCTCTAATTATTCTTATTGTTGGCGTTGGGGTGTCGATGGGTGGCTTTCATCCGTCTTGTTCATTATTTACCCGTAGCTAGGACCCTAACAGGTGCTACTACCACGTCAGCTGGATCTGAGAACAACATTAATTAAGAGGTGTTTTCACACTTATCAAAACCTCCGTTCTCCCGATTAGAGACCTTGCTGTTGGGTAAAGTTAACCGTCATATCCAAGATAATATACGTACATACAACCCGGATTTTTTTTAATAAAATATCTCTTTTCCTAAAAGGTACATTTTTCCTATCCAACGTATGGCCATAAAACTAAAGGAAAACAAATGAAAACCTTCTATTATTTAAAAGAAATAAATACATAAATAATTAATCAAATTAAAATGAAGGAACAAATAATAATTATATTAAAACAGGTGTATATATATATATATATATATATATATATATATATATATATATATATATATATATATAGTAAAAAATAACAACTAATACGGCAGAAATTTATATAAACAAGGATCAATTCATTCATAACGGATCTGGAGGTTTTTGTATACTATTTGAATTGTTTGCGATGATGGATGTCTCGCCATTTAAAGCATTAACCTTTGCATTAGTTTTGTGTGAATAATTCATGTATTTGTAAATTGATTGCACGTTTATCGTAATTTAAATAACTGATCCATGTGCGACTTTTGGATAATAAGTGCGACATTACTGTAATTATTGAACAATATAGTTCATGCCACTTTGACAGAAAAAATTTACCAGTAAAAAATTTGTTCAACACCATATTTGGTATAAACGCAAACACTTTAAAATTTAAAATCAAACTCAGCGTTGCTTTGGCGCGTTCCAAAACCAATAACTCATTTTCAATAGCATTTTTCGGATACAACAACACATATTTTCGTTGTCCTCTTATTACTAAGAGAAAAAACCAAGAACAACATCTATTCTATACCTGAAGATGTCTGTAGGAACAGACGAAAGCTTGTAGTAAAAATAACAACTAATACGGCAGAAATTTATATAAACAAGGATCAATTCATTCATAACGGATCTGGAGGTTTTGTATACTATTTGAATTGTTTGCGATGATGGATGTCTCGCCATTTAAAGCATTAACCTTTGCATTAGTTTTGTGTGAATAATTCATGTATATATATATATATATATATATATATATATATATATATATATATATATATATATTATGCATTAAATTGCATCATTAGCATCTACCATAGTTTGTTTTGACTTTCACATTTAACCTGTTGAATATTTATTAGCTTTCTTAAATTAAAAAAAAAATTGAAGATCTAACGATAGTTTTCACTTCTGTTTGCAAATATTTATTTCAAAATAGCAACCTTACATTTACCTTGATAAAATAAGAGGACAAAACGCGACGGTAAAGAAAAGGTTTTCCTTTTCGTCTTTATACACATACATAATAATAGCTGGCCACACGTATTCGTGTATACCCGTCTATTAGGGCGGCTACTCAATCCCTATTGTAGACGCTGGCTCAGGCACATTTGTTTTTGTTAAACACCCAAAGATACGAAGATACGTTTTCCCAGACCGACGTGCACACCCATAAAAAATTAAAGGAAAGCAATTAAATGAAAACCTTCTATTGTTTAAAATACCTAAATACATAAATAATTCATCAAATTAAAATGAAATAAAACAATAATTATATTAAAACAAGTAAATAAATATGTATAGAAAATCAACACCATTGGACATTAAACACACTGTCATGTATTATGCATTAAATTACGTCATTAGTATCTTCCATAGTTTGGCACTGTTCAACACCGACAGAGCTCCCCTGTGGTTTATAATGCAACCATGCTGAGCAGAACTTAAATACAGCTTCTGGGAGAGAACGTGTTATCTAGCATCAGCTACATTCTGAACAAGGCCAGCACACTCAAACCCTCGTGACTTCGTGCTAGTACAGGGTTCCGTCTACCTAATTTCACTCACAAGGTGTGGGTCTTCCCATGGTAAGTTTTTCGGGTGTCGCACGCTGTGATCGCCCCCACCAAACAGATAACAAATCAACCCGCGTTTCCTGGTCAGAAAGTGAACCTTCTAACCACTCGGCCATGCGCCCATACACATACATACTTGCATGCATACATACATATATAGTTAAAACCGGTAGTAAATGAAAACAAACATAAGAAGTAGGTAAGTAGATACGAGCATTTGAAAAGTCGCAAAATACAAAAAAATCTCTCCCCTCTCTGTCTCTCTGTCTTTCTCTTTCTCTCTCTCTCTCTCTCTCTCTCTCTCTCTATATATATATATATATATATATATATATATATATATATATATATGCACATTTAATGAATACGGCAGTTGTTTTTATTTAGTTTTTTTTTATTTAATTATTCATGCGAAGTATAATTTTTGTCTTTTCAGATGATAAATTATATAAAAACTGTCTGAATTTTTTTTTATCCGAGCGCTTTCGGCTATACATGATGAAATGTCTTAACTGTTAAATAAGAAATAGTTTGTTGCATGTATGTTTTATAAAATGTTTTCAAAACACGGTCAATATATTGTGTCCATGTTCATAGCTAATATTATTAAGTGTTGTTTTTTTTATATTTAATCCTTGAAAAATCCTTGAAAATGGCTAATTGTATAGCCAGACAAGGTGCTTTTATTTTTGTTTTATACAATTTCTCATGCGATCTAATTTTTCTTTTATTTTCAGATGATAAATTATATAAAAACTATCCGAATGTTCTTGTTATCCGAGCGCTTTCGGCTATACAATTATATGTACATGGACACAATATCTTGACCGGGTTTTGAAAAATTTTATATATATTACATTTATAAACATTATATATATATATATATATATATATATATATATATATATATATATATATATATATATGTGTGTGTGTGTGTGTGTGTGTGTGTGTGTGTGTGTGCACATTTCAATGAATACGACAAACAAGTTTTTTTTATTTAGTTTTTTTTATATAATTTCTCATGTGACCTATAATTTTTTTTTCAGATGATAAATTATATAAAAACTGTCTGAATTTTCTTATTTCCGAGCGCTTTCGGCTATACATGATGAAATGTCTTAACTATTAAATAAGAAATAGTTTGTTGCATGTATGTTTTATAAAATGTTTTCAAAACACGGTCAATATATTGTGTCCATGTTCATAGCTAATATTATTAAGTGTTGTTTTTTTTGTGTTTTTTTTATTTAATCCTTGAAAAATCCTTGAAAATGGCTAATTGTATAGCCAGACAAGATGCTTTTATTTAGTGTTTTATACCATTTCTCATGTGTTCTAATATTTTTTTCTTTTCAGATGATAAATTATATAAAAACTGTCCGAATGTTCTTTTTATCCGAGCGCTTTCGGCTATACAATTATATGAACATGGACACAATATCTTGACTGTTTTGAAAACATTTTATATATATATATATATATATATATATATATATATATATATATATATATATATATATATATATATATATAAAAAGAAGAGGGGTGCCGCAAACGTTTTAGGTTGTAATGTGGATTTATTGAGAAAAAATATTATACTTTGTTTTACATAATTTCACGACACGTGTTTCTGGTCTGGTCTCGCAACCGTCTTCAGGTGAAAGTGGAGATTTTTACATATTATTAAAAATAATTAATTTTTCTTCATGTTCAATGTGGAATATTCTCGATATGAGACATTCTGTTTGTGTGTTGGCAATCCGAATTTTCTTTCTAGAATTGTCAATGCTCGTTGGAACCACTACAACATATTTCTTTTATATATATATATATATATATAAAGGTAGACTTGATTGAATGGTGGCAGGATGAAAAAATGTAAGGACTTGTGTCGAGAATTGCCATTTTAGTGGAATGGAATTGAACAAGAACCAACTTGGTCCCCAGAAGTAATAACGACGCCTGTGGAGTGATCTTTTTTTTTTCTATCTCCCATGGCAATAGTAAAGAGAGAAGAGTCTTTTTTTTTTCCTTAATAAATGAGACCATTTTTACGCACCGAAACCTACGCACACTCATGCAAATACGCGTTCACATGTTTACAATGTATAACTATCTCACATCGTTTGCGGTTCTCCTACGCCGAAAGGCCTCAAATGATGATGTTTCTGTTATCTGGTACAGTTCTTTGTGATTCGTTGAAATACCGGCTCTCGTACGCTCACCGAAGTAAAGCAACGTCGAGCTCTGCCAGTAGCTAGATGGAATGCACGCTTCGGTGTACCTATGGTTTTCAGCTTGAATATGTCGGTGGTTCATTGAAAGCTGGCCAGCCACGTTCCATTTTCAGTCGACTTGGTCATATTCATTTTGGCCTTTGGAAAAATATGAATCCACATTTTCTCCCCACGAGATATGGGTTAATTAGTAGAACGTTTTACCAATAAATCGTTATTATTAAATTATTATATTAAAAAAAATATTATTTCCAAAAAATTCTTACAATCTATAAATATTTCTGGATTTGAATAATCTTCAAAAAGTTGATAAAACGTAAAAAGGAAATAAATCTATTTACAGATAGTGACATCTACCTGAGAGATAAAATTTAATTTTTTTTATTGCATTATTTAAAAATTTTAACACAGCAGATAGCTATTAATATAAAAAAAACTGAGCACAAATTGTTATTAATTTTAAAAAAAATAGTAAGTAATTAATGTATAATATTATCCATAACTATATGTACAAGAATGTTTTTGATAAATGTTAAAAAGTATCCAGAAATACGTAAAAATGCGTATATTGTCGATAATTGCTTTGTTCTACAATATAGCTATTTGTGCTATGTTATAATGTTTATTATTTAAACAATAATAATACTGAATTTTTAAACATTAAAGTATATTTAATCGCATCTCCATAATAGCTGTCGCGATTTGTTAATTAAAAATGAAAATATAAATACTATATTAATATTTTCGCTTGAGGATGAAATGGAACTAATGTCTTTAATTTAATTGCAAAATTAAATTCGTGGCTTTTAGCTTCCATTTTTGAAACATGGTTAGAACTGTGTAGCGGAAAAAAACATATTTTAAATCAATTAATTTATAACATATATATATATATATATATATATATATATATATATATATATATATATATATATATATATATATCCTATGACCTAACTCTAATAGATCAGTGGGTGGAATATTGACTTAAATCTTTTAGTAACCTAAAATGATAGATATTATTTAATTAAAAAATGAAAGGAGTCAATTCACTTTCAAGATTTATTAACTGACGTTAAATAAATTGGTAATCGTAACATCGATTAATATTTTAAAATCAGTGCTAATTTTTACGTTTCTACAGCGAAAAAAAAAAAGCTGGGCTGGTATCGTCAATGAACAAGAGTATAGATATAAAATGAACTGAAATATTTAAGCAATAAGAAAATAAAGTGTATATTTATATGAAAAAATGTTATTTAATGCCTGTTCTAAGCAAAATGATGTAATTCTATGCTCACTACGATCTTAACCTGTTCAAGTCTAGGGTCAACCGTTTTCTACCCGACATATCCCCATAAACAATGCCTGTTAATCTGTAAATCTCAACATCAAACGTCTCTTGGCCCTTGTTCGGAGTGAACGTTGTTGCAAAAAAAGAACAAAAAAAAAATTATTATTAATCTCGGGCCTGGAAATATTAACCGGAATCATAAGTTTCGATTTTCTTTACGAACGACCGCTTAGTTCTTTTTCCTAAGAGTGAGCTGATCGCAAACACCCGACATGCTGAGTTTCCCTATCTTTCCAAAATGTTGGCATCAGCTGATTGATTGTGATGCGTTTTTATCATTTTTCCTATTTCTGTAGTACTTTACCGTAGATTGCGTTCCACTAATAACATATAACCTCATCGTCAAAATCAGATCTCTGCCTCATTCATCTTCCCAGCGATGTTTCTCCAGAATGAAAGTTAGCAAAACAATTTCACACTTGTCGGTAAGTTATGATTCTTTTTGATGGTTTGTCACTTCATATTTGGAGACATTTATAAACGTGTCATTATTATTTGGAAGATATATCGTTCTTTTGTACAATGTATTAAGCTTTTCTTTAATGTTCAGATGGTGTTACATATCCGACTTGTTAACAATTTCTCTAAGTCTAGATAGAATTTCATTGAGTTGTTAAGGAGAGGCAGTCGAGTTTAGTTCGCTGTGAACCTCTTGGGCTTTTTTAGTAAGAATTTTTACGTTGTCTCCCCTTATGTTAAGCAGCCTTCTCACAAAGTTACATTTGAATTACCAAGTGTTACTTCTGTCATGAACTGCTGTGTCATAGAGTTTAAAATATCTATATTTAGGCAGCATATATTCATTCAAGCATGTCTGCTTAAATGATTTCGACGTATTATGTCTATTTATTTTAGTTTTAATCCGTTCAAGTCCACGAATTAATTTCTTGGTGACTGTTGAAAATTATGCTGCCTATATATATATATATATATATATATATATATATATATATATTGAAATATTAATGTTTATGGGGATAGAAATCTTACAAATTAACCCATAGCTAGGGCAGAGAATTGAAACTCGGCTCCCAGCTTAACAATTTAGAGCCATTATCCATTACACCACCCACACATCCAAGTTTACAGCACCTATTATTCGCAGTCGGTCACTATTTTGTTACTGACGAGACTCAACGTTGCTTAACTTCGGTGACTGTACAGGAATCGGTGTTTCAACGTGATGTGGCTGTAAGCACTATTATTATTATTAGATAGATAGATAGATAGATAGATAGATAGATAGATAGATAGATAGATAGATAGATGAAAGATAGATATATAGGAACAGTGTTAAATATATATATATATATATATATATATATATATATATATATATATATATATATATATATATACAGCCATGCCCAAAATTATGGAGCACCTATAAAAAAAATTGAGATAATAGTTTAAACCTACGTATTTCAAGGTTAATAATCGTACAGTGAACAATTGAGAGAAAATGTAAAATATTTAACAGTAGATTGTAGTATTTCATTTTGCTTTAAAGCCTCTCTCAAGAGCTTTAGCTGAGTTTCGTACTAAATTCATTCCAATATTCAAAATGATTTATTGTTATACTAAAGGTTGTTTCGTAATTTTCGGGTAATATTTGATTCCTACCAGTGTATATTTAATTGAAAATGCCTCCAAAGAAGCAGCTTTCAGAGATTAAAACGGCACAAATTGTTGCTTTATCTGGTGAAGGATATTCTCAGGTAGAAATTGCCAGGAAGATGGAATGTTCAAGGAAGGGGGTTCAAACAACGATTAAAAGGTACAAGGAAACAAAGTCTTTCAAAAACAGAAAAGGACAAGGCCGTAAAAGTCTACAACCGCCAGGGAAGACAGATCTTTGAAAAGAGCATCCCTTACAGATAGGAGGAAAAGTTCTTCAGAGCTTGCTGCTGAACTTAGGGAGGATGTAAACAAAAACATATCAGCTCGAACAGTGAGAAGAAGGTTATTAGAAGTGGGATTAAAAGCATGCAAAGCCAGGAAGAAGCCATACTTGTCTCAGGCCAACAAGAAAAAGCGACTGGAATTTGCAAAACACCATGAAAATTGGACACCTGATGATTGCGGCAAAATTGTTTGGTCTGACGAAAGTAACTTTGAGGTAAGTTAACAGCTTCTATTTCCTAAACTTTGGGTGTAATAATTGGAATTTTTATGTGAATACACATCCATAACATTTATTCAAAAATTGTAACAAATTCTTTTTTTTTCATCAGATTTTTGGCACCTCTGGAGTGGTTTATGTTCGCCGTAGGGAAGGAGAGGCATTTCATCCTGATTGTGTGGTTCCAACTGTAAAATTTGGAGGAGGAAGCGTAATGGTTTGGGGCTGCATGGCTTCTTCAGTCACTGGAATGTTGTACACATGTGAGGGCAGAATGAACTCCACAATTTATACTAACATGCTGGAGCAGGTTTACCGAACCTCTTTGACTAAAATATTTAATAATAACATTCCAAGTGATGTAATCTTCCAACAAGACAATGCTCCATGCCATACGTCAAAAGTTTCAATCGGTTGGTTTGAGAAAAAAGGGATTACAGTGATGAAGTGGCCCCCTCAATCCCCAGACCTAAATCCCATTGAAACTTTGTGGTCCCATTTAGGGAAAAGAGTGAGAATGCACAAATGTTCATCAAAAAAGAATTAGAGGCCAAATTTCATGAAGATTAGCAGAAAATAGATCCTACCACCTGCAACAACTTAGTCAATGATATGCAAAAACAAATAAAAGCTGTTATAAAGGCAAAAGGAGGACATACCACATATTGATTGTTGTTATTAATGTTTACTCCACGATTCTTAACCTTTAAATATATAAGTTTGAATCATAATTTCGATTTTTCATTGGTGCTCCATAATTTTGGCCAAGGCTGTATATACACATATATAGATAGATCGGTAGATAGGTAGATACGAACAGTATGAAAGATAGGTATATATGAACAGTGTGATAGATAGCTAGATACATAGATAGGTATGAACAGTGTGAAAGATAGATATATATGAACAGTGTTATATATATATATATATATATATATATATATATATATATATATATAGATAGATAGATAGATAGATAGATAGATAGGTATTGATAGATTGATACGAACAGTGTGAAAGGTATATATGAACAGTGTGATAGATAGATAGATAGATAGATAGATAGATAGATAGATAGATAGATAGATAGATAGATAGATAGACAGAAACGGAGATTAAAAATAGCGAATGAAATTTAACATCACGCATGCATATTACTATTTGTGGGGGTCTGAAAGATTGGGTTTTGTGGTCTGAATCATGAATTAGGTGTGATGCTGTAAACTGACCCATGTATTTCCACTGTGTCTGGAAGAAGGCCCAAATAATTTGGAGTCTTTAACTAATATCAAATGCGGTTGCAATCGTTTGCATTACGGCAGGTACCAAGCGATAACATGTAAGCTTTGCAAATCACATATAAGTGCGAATTGATGAAATGAGCATTTTTGATAGAATCATGTATGGTGCAACGTTTTCAGGCGGCCGAAAGTCGTGATTCATACGCATATAATGCAACGGGTCCTTTATTATTTCAGGAACAAAGAAAAATAGATTTGATCATTCACCGAGAACCCATTGTGATAACAAATAATAATATTCATTTATGATTTAAGAAAAAAAATGCAGCTCGGCGCTTATTCATATAAGAAATAGCAAAATGATTTCACAAACGTGTTCGCGTGTAAATACGCAAATTTCATGAGGGCGCTTTTACAGGAGCGTATTCCCTATTGTTGAAACATCCTCTTTTTATTGGTTACCCTTGTTCATTCTGGAAGCAACGTAACGAAACATTTACAATGACCTTGTCAGATCTGATCATCTTAACAGCGGTCAGCTACATTTCTTTCTTTCTTCTTTTTATTAAATTATGCTTTTATATATGTTTATATTTTTAATTGCATATTTCTTTTGCCCGTAATAAACCCGCTACAGAAAGAATAATGACAAATTCTCTTAATTGATATAATCAGCCTCGAAAAACCGCAGTCGACAAA
Organism: Acanthosepion pharaonis; assembly: GCA_903632075.3. Classification (NCBI taxonomy): domain Eukaryota; kingdom Metazoa; phylum Mollusca; class Cephalopoda; order Sepiida; family Sepiidae; genus Acanthosepion; species Acanthosepion pharaonis. The sequence continues at coordinate 1,331,760 of CAHIKZ030003303.1, read as the reverse complement.
CAATTGAATGAATTCTAAAGCTCATATCAATAGAGAGAGAGAGAGAGAAAGAAAGAAAGAAAGAGAGAGAGACAGAGAAAGAGAGAGAGAGAGAAAGAGAGAGAAAGAGAGAGAGAGAGAGAGATGGTTGACATTTCTGCAATTGAAACGTTATTTATTACATTAAAAAATATTTCTGCTAAAACGATTTTGAAATGATATCAGCCGGGTGAATCTCTTGTGTACATTGTTATAAAATTTGATAAGCTGTCATTCTGGGAGAGATCAAATTGCTAAGAGAAACAAATGGCTGACATGTCGGAGTTTTTTCCCCTGAAGCTGAATATAATAAATTTAAAAGACGAGATGAAGTTCCGATAAGAACGCAGGTTCAAACTTCAGGAGAATTTGATTAAAGTCAGATAAATTGTTGGCGAGTGAAGGAATTTTGTTGATTTATATAGAGAGGAGGACGAGAAGAAGAAGAAGAAGAAGAAGAAGAAGAAGAAGAAGAAGAAGACTTGTAGGTACGAGGAATGAAAAATGAAAAAAAAAAAGAAGAAAAAATTGTAGAGAAATATTGTTGGGGGAAAAGGAGGAGGACGGAGAAAGACAACATTTGTGAGGAATGGAGGTTGAAAAAAATGAAGAAAAATGAAGAACAATGAAGAAAATGAAGGAAAGAAAGGGAGAATCAAATATAAAAAGGAAAAAAAAATTTATGAAAATTAGGATGAAGAAGAAATAGGGGGAGTTAAAGAAGAAGAAGAAGAAGAAGAAGAAGAAGAAGAAGAAGAAGAAGAAGAAGAAAACGATGGTGATGAAGAAGAAGAAGAAAAGATGAAATAGGGGAAGATGAAGAAGAAAAAAACGATGGTGTTGATGATGATGAAGAAGAAGAGGAAGAAGAAGGGTGAACAATAGAAATAAGTCTTTGAGAAAAAGGAGTAGGAAAAATAAAACATGGAAATGGAAGTGGAAGCCGAAAAAAGAAGGAAGAAAAGGGGAAAAAGCATAATGAAAGAAGAAGAGTTAGAAGAAAAGAAAATAAGACGTTGAAAGAAATTTAAGCGAAAAAAAAAGGGTAGTGAAGAAAAAAGAAAAGAAATTGGGAACGAAAGAAAGTTTGTCAGCAATGGAGAAATCCTGTTATGCAAGTTAGAAATCGGAATCTCCTGCTGTGAGTTTCTTTCCGTAAAAGCAAACGACTGATTAGAAACAGTATTGTTTATGTTTAAAAACGACCATCGGCGAAAAACACCCGAGATCGAAAGAAATAGAGTAACTTCTTTGTTAAACAGAAAAGTAGCTAAAACATGACGTGGACGTTTTGATTAATACGCAGTATTCAACTGTATATTTTAATCATTTCCTCGCAACCAAGTCGATAATGCTACTAAGAGGCAAGCGGTTACTAGAATTGAAAGCGAATGAGTAGATTTTAGAAGCTCAATCCTAAACAGGAATCAACGGCAAAACTTCGATTCTTGTTCAAAAGACGGGGAAGGGAGAATTCATTTTTTCCTTTCGTTATAGCAATTGCTTATGTACAAAATTTCAGTTCCCCGAAATATCACAAAAAAGTCGCCAGGAATTGTCCTTTACCGCGAAAGACAAAACATTTTGAGAGGCTGGTATTCTAAATTTATCTCGAAAGCAGAAAATAGTAGAAAAATGGCATATGCTGTTTGAAAAAATCAATGTTAAAAATATATTTTATACTTTAAACCGAATGAACATTATATTTTTTATTAGATCTATCTATCTGTTCCCAATGTGGTTGTGCATATATATATATATATATATATATATATATATATATATATATATATATATATATATATATATATAGTAGTCGACTCTCCCGTCGATTTCGACGTATGAGGGCCACACTTTTTGAAGGGCCGAATACAGAGACCTGTGCACCGAGTGCCACAAGTTTCCCAAACGCAGGTTTTGAATTCAAAGTTGTCCTTCTCCTAGACCAGTTGCCATCCAAGGCAACCCAGTCTGTCCTGCTATTTACCCATAGCTGGGGGGAGAAGAAGAAGAGGATTCATACCTTTCCCACGTAAGTGAATGTAATGGATTCGACTGGAATTCGAACTCGGCTCTGCGATTCCTTAATCCAAGCCGGTATCCATTACTCGTTATAGCATATATATATATATATATATATATATATGTGTGTGTGTGTGTGTGTGTGTGTGTGTGTGTGTGTGTAGCAATCCTTCTTTCATGCACATTTCATTGAATACGACAGACAAGGTGCTTTGATTTAATTTTTTATACAATATTAGATGCGATCTAGAATTTTTTTTCTTTTCAGATGATAAATTGTATAAAAACTGTCTGAATGTTCTTTTTATCCGAGCGATTTCGGCTATACATTTAGCCATTTTCAAGGATGAAATATTTTAACTGTTAAATAAGAAATAGTTTGTTGCATGCATGTATTTATATAATGTTTTCACTTTTCAAAACACGGTCAAGATATTGTGTTCATAGTTCATATTATTGAGTTATATTTTTTGTTTTATTAGAAGGCTTCCATTATTATTAGCATTTTTTTTGCATGTTGATAACACAAATATAATAGCATCATCTGCATGCAAAAAAGGGTAAAACATTCGGACATTTTTAATATAATCTTTCATCTAAAAAAAAATACATCGTCATCTCATTTTAACAGATATATTTACGAAAAATACACAAAATTGAAATACTGAAGAGTACATTGATTCACTAAAATTGCCATTGAATTCAACTACGGCCTCTAGACGACTTCGGAATCTCCTGCAACTCTTTTGGGCGGTCTCCTTGATTAAGCTGGTGAATGCTGCCATAATCCTTGCCTTCAGTTCATTTAAAGGAGTTTTGTTGGTCTTCCGCTCGACGGGATTACTGCATGCATTTTTTATTTTTTTTTAAATGGCCGTCAATGTAGTCTGTTTTCTACGAGAGACAACATCTTTTAGGGTTCTCATATCGGTAATAGTTTAAAAACTACGAAAGACAAGTTTTTCTTTTCCTCAAGTGTGTATACATTTTTGGGCTGACTACACACACACACACACACACACACACACACACATATATATATATATATATATATATATATATATATATATATATGCACGAGTTTGTCGTTGCTTGGAAGTCTTCCATGTAAACAGATTATTATTATTGTTTTGTCCGTGTATTGTTTGATATATTGTAATGTAATTGTCAACTTTGATAATGGCTTATGTAAGCCGAAAGCTTAGATAGGATTAAAAAATATGTATCAATATTGTGATTTTCTTTCTTTGTTTAATGATAATGTTATTAAGTCTGATAAGACGATATGAAAAGAATTTACATAAAACAAATAGGCAACACTTGTCTATATTATTTAATGAAACATGCATCAATGAAAAAATGCTGCCTAAATACACAATATATATATATATGTGTGTGTGTGTCTAACTGAAGAGACAACTAAAATTTCGGCGACTATGGGACTTCATCTGGGAGGTTACTCAGTGTTTCCTGTATTTTACTAGACATATGGTTCATGTCCACAACAACTAAAGCTACCCGCTACTAGTTTACGTTCATCAACCATATCTCGCACGTCACTTCTGGATTTTTTTTAGCATACATTTCCTGTAGGACCGGCAACAACACGGTTAGGTGGTCCCATTTGATAAACAACAGATGTGACAAGATCAGAGTCAGAAACGATGGAGGAAATAAATTAAAATTTAACCATTAAAATCATCCAACGGAACCAGAAATGGTAAGTTTAAAGTCAAGAAGGAAATTAACAAAAAAAAAAGAAAAAAAAGAAAAGAAAATCTGACGCAAGAAATTCAAACTTGTTTAACAGATTAAAATTATTGCATTTTCACGACTTTACTTGATGAACATTCACTATTATTAATTTTCATTATTGACTAGAAATACACGTGAAAATATCACGGTTCTCCTATTTGAATTTTCTTATGGATTAATTTTGAATTAAATGATTTCATAAACTCATGGTGATTTCTACGACAATAAAATAGCCTCAGAAATCCCCAAATTGTATCGTCAAATAATTGATCTTAACAGATTTAATAAAATATTGTTATAACATTCATACATATGAATGCTGTTTGTTATTTAAAGAAACAAGAGGGTACAAATAAAAGGATTTGAAATTGAGAATTTTTTCTATTTCCCTGAAATAACTTTAAACACCTGAGTCTTTTTTTAACCTCATCTGCTTTCCTTTCTTTTTTTGTGTTGCTTCATTTTCTCACTGAAACCAAATAGTGTCTCTCATGTATCTTTTTCATATTTCCTCGCACGATCAAAAATTATCAATCCATTATTTATGAGGTATTGGTAGGAGGCTTTAAATACTTATTTCATCGAAACCGAGTAGCGTATTTTTCATCAAAATGGAATAGTCCATTATTTATGAGGTATGGCAAGAGACATTAAACACTTCTATCTTCTTTCCTTTGTTCCTTTCATTTTCTCAATGAACCAAATAGTGTTTCTGATATTTTCTTTTCCGTCTTTCCATGCGAATAAAAAACGAAATAGTTCATTATTTATTAAGTACTAGCAAGAAACATTAAACATTTCTTTCTTTCTTTCTTTCTTTTTCTTTCTTTCTTTCTTTCACTCAAACCAAGTAGCGTCTCTTATATGTCTTTTCCGTCTTTCCATGCGATGAAAACAGAATAGTCCATTATTTATGAAGTATTTTCAGGAGACATTGAGCACTTCTTTCTTTCTTTCTTTCTTTCTTTCTTTCTTTCTTTTGTTTTCTCATTGAAGTTAAGTATCCTCTCTGATATGTCTTTTACGATTTACCACGCGATCCAAACAGATTAGTTAATTATTTAGGAAGTATTAGAAGGAGACGTGAAACACTTATATCTTCCTTCCTTCCTTCCTTCCTTCCTTCCTTCCTTCCTTCCTTCCTTTCATTTTGTCATTTAACCAAAGTAGCATCTCCGCTACGTCTTTTTTCTGTCTTTCCATGCAATAAAAAAGAATAGTTCATTAATTATGAGCTATTTTTAAGGCGTAACGTACGTTACACGAAGAATGTTCGCTATTGTTTTATCAAATTTACTACGTCTTGAGAGATTTAGATGAAAAATATTCGTTATCATTATTTTATTAGCTTTTCCTTAATCTTCTAGCTGAGATTTAGATAAAGAATATTTCTTCGTATTATTTTATTCAGTATTACATTTTATATTTAGAGGAATATTCGTTGCTATTTTTTACCATTACATTTATTCTTTCTTTAAATGTGAGCCAATTTAGCAGTCAAACAAATGGTATTGATCGTATACAAAGAAGGCAGGCGGATGTACGAGATTAAATTAAACATTTTTCACCCCGGATGACGTTAATTCGTGTCACAGAGGTATGTAAAATCGTAGAAAGATGGATTTCGGTCGTTTCACGAGTAAAAATTAGGGCAATAGAAATTGATTGTAAATCGATCCCCCCGTCATCGAACTAAAACAAATCAACCTATTTATTTATTTTTTCTATACGAACTTTTTAAAAGAAAAAAAAATTTCTATTACTAGTAATTATGCACACATAGATTATGATATTCAAAATAATTTGTTCCGGTTTATAAATTCAATCATTCATATTTTCTATCTTTTCCGTTTCTTTCTTTTTTCTTCTTTTTTTTTTTTCTAAAACTCAACAGCCCTTTTCATGTATGTTCTCTTCTTGCTATTTGTGCAATAGAATTGCCAAATTGTTTATCTGGGCTAATGACGTGCTGTAACGTTGATAAATCATAATTCTTAAGTTAATAACAATAATTTGAATAAGCTCCCTGCGAGATCTGTGACAATAAATATCAGTAAAATTTCCCCTGTTATATCGTTAAATATTTGAGCTTAACAACTTTAACATCCCGAATAGGAATTCACGTTATTATTCAATATAAATAAGAGGGTACACATGAAGACATTTGAAATTGACGTTTTCCTTTTCACTGAAGCAGACGCTGAATATATTTCGCCTCCTCTTTCTTTCTTTCTTTTTCTCATTGATAACAAACGGCGTTTCTGATATATCTTTTCCGTTTTTCCTCGTGATGAAAACGGAATAGTCCATTATATATATGAGATAATATCAGCGCGTAATGTATGTGCTAAGTAATAAAGAAAAGCAAACGCATTGATTCATTGATTCGTTTTCTACGGCTTATCAACCATTTGCAGGTTATTTAAAGCCAGATTATATTTCCAGATTCTTTTTTTTTATTTAGATAATAATAGTCTAATGATACACACCTTAATAATTAACCCATAGAAGAGGAGAGAAGAGTTGGATGCTGCTCTACCCTACTACTGTGAAAATGAACTGCTCCTACATATAAGTATGGCAAGTAGCTACATTAGAGTAGGATTTGAGTAATATTTAATTATTCAAGTATTTCTGTTTTATATATAGGTATTTAATAAGCCTCTGTGTTTCATCTAACTAGTCTTCTTTTCCTTCGATACTCTCTCTAACTACGGCCTTCCTAGTTCTGTTCCATCGATCCCGACCTAAGTGTAGCCTTCCTAATTCTCAGATATTTTGAGCAAAAACAAGTCATACCTTTCCCAATGATATTTTGTACGTAAGTCAATATAACAAACCCGACTGAAATTGAAACTCCCAGAACAGTTCCAAGCATTTACCCATTAAACCACTAGCACGTCTCAAGCTAATAGAACCTGGTATTCCCGAAAGGTCACCCATCCAGGTAGTGACTAGTCTAGACTTTGCTTAACCACACTTTTTGAACGCGATCAAGACGTGAGCCGGAAGGATACGCTGAATTATAATAAGAATAGTTTTACTTTTCAGATGAAGACATTTCATTATTATCATTTGTTTATTAGTTCGACTGAAGCAACAGAAATGTTGTTCTACAGTAGGATGCTGAGGATGCCATGGACCGATTATATGAGCAACAACGAAGTTTTGGAGAAAATGGATACAAAAAGGAAACTTATACTTAACATCTAGAAGAGGTGCATAATGAAGAAAGAGGGTTTGGAAAATCTGTTAATCACAGGACAGATTGAAGGCAAAAGAGACAGAGGAAAACAACGTATAACCTACTTACTTCACTGATTATATGCGTAATGAAACTCAAGACATCAGCAGTGTAACCAGAGGAGAGAAACCAATATTGTTTGTCGATCAAGATGTTGTTTCTGTTGGTCGAAACCTTTCTAGTTGAAGATAGTTTTCTGTTGGTACTAAGGATGTTGATGGGGACATATTGTGACGGTGATGAGCGATCAAGGACATTATTTAAACTAGGCATGCATCCGAAACCTTCCATGAATTTGAGAAACATTTCTCCTTCAGACAGCGGTTAGCATTGCTAAGATTGGAGATATTTCTGGGCTTTTTATTAGATTTGCATTATTAATAACGGGTGTAACAGCAAAATTGTCCAAATCGTGTAACTGCAAAATCTTTCAATTGTTAAATTAAGCTTTGAACCGTTGTATCTTAGAAATGATTAAAGATATCTTACTGAAATTATCCGAGTTTTTTTTTTATAAAACTATAAAACTCTACTTTGAATAATAAGAATGTATTTAGATCAAAGTTGAAATGATGATCTCTTTTGCTGTTGGGATATCCTGATCCAGTTTTCATCTCTACTGTTTCCTCTTTTAAAAACTGATTCCCAGTTCTCTTGGTGGTTATTGAATGGACTTTGAAAATGGAAGCCAGAGTATGAATATTTGTTGCATTACTGAAGGCCTGAATGATTTTTTACCTCTCACCATTGCTCAGTTGGGAAGACATAGTGGGGCTGATACAAAACGATTTTAACCCGTTCTTTTTCTAGCAGAATAACTCAAAGGGTTTTTCATTGATTTTTACGACAGATGGTGTCAAGATGGCTAAACGTCTTATCAGAAAACTTAGAAAAAAGAAACACAGTTTAGCGGGTTTTTTTTTTCATATTGAACATTTTGCATGATGGACAATTATCCCATGCTGTTACATGATTTGAACAATTCTGCTGTAACATCTGTATTTAATCATCAGGATTCTTGTATCTTTTTATTGTTACGTTTTTATAGGAAACATTTTTATCATTATTGTTTCATTGCTACTATCAATCTGTCTTGGTGGATTTAATACAATAAAATTACTCTAACAATCATTCAACAATGTCATAATAAATAAATACTGTACCGCCATCAATTAATTTTATTAGTCAAATATAGCTGGATAGAAAATTCCATTGTCGACTCACCGGGATGGCAAAACACAGAGAGCAACAATCTAATGATAGGAGGATTCTGAAGGTCCTTCTGTTGGGGAACTGGCGACCTCATTTTCCTTTCAAGGTCGTCTTCAAAAGTGATGTGAGGGCAATGGACATGGAAGGATATCGCCAACGATCGCTCAGGCTTGAGACGTGGGGTCTGGAACGAGGAGAGAAGAAACGGAAGAAACCAACAAAACGCTCCTCGGAGGAATGCGTCTTCACGGACATTGGTTGCAATCGACACTGTCACTCCTGTTTAGGCCTGTACAGCCATGTGCTGCGCCGCCATCAGCAGTTGAGGCATAACTCTTTGGGTGCAGATCCATGATCTCACGAGACCGACGGATGCCTCATATTACATATACCATAATACGGCCACATCACGTTGGAATGGCGGCTCCCGTACGATCATCGAAGTTAAGCAACATCCAGCCCGATCTTTACCTAGATAGGTGGCCACTTGAAAATACGAGGTGCTGTATGTGGTCGGAATTTTTAATCGGAGAGCCGTTGCAGGCTTCCGTTGAATTCGTTACATTCACATATGCGAAAAATCATCTTGGAAAAGTTATGAATCCATTTTGCCACTAGCTATGGGTTAATTAGTAAGACTAAACCATTATTATCTAAAAAAAAAATTCTTACAATCTATAAATATTTTCTGGCTTTAAATAATCTGCAAGAGATTGACCGACCAAAGTAAACGAATCAATCATAGATAAAATGGATTAACATAACTATAAACTTGAATTCTCACCTTTTCGGGATATCAGAGTAGAAAGTACATCCGAAAATATGGCCTACAGGAAACGGCGTATCTAGCTTCAAATCGTCCGCGGTTACAATCTAGTCAGTTTATATTTGCGTCCACTGACCAATCGATCCGGACCTGGTATTGCGACTTCAATCACTTTCTCAGCGAGATGCCGTGACTTCCATCTCCTTTTTCTATAAATATCATCATGCAAACTGTTCTGGATGAGCCTTTTTCTTCTTTTGAATCATTTCACCTCAAGCAAGGGAATAATGTCGCTAAGTCGCTGGGGTTACAAAAAAATGAAAGAGAATGAGAAGAAGAGGACTTAGAAAACGAGTAATAAAGAAACAGGGTTCAGGAAGATAGAAGATGGCGATTGACGTTGCATTTACATTTTGGGATATTGTAGGGGAAACAAATCGGAATGGAGTTCCACAGGTGAGAAGTGTGAGAAAAGAAACTGTTAAAATAGAAGTGGTGGTCGCATCTAGATAGTTTGACAGCAAAACGGCGAGACCCAGGTGATTATTTAGTAGAACGTTTAAGTTCATGTATTCGCGGAGTCCGGGGAAAAGTTCATTAGAACAGTGGCCATGAAAATATTTGTAGAAAAGACAGTGGGAAGCCACGTCTTGTCGGAGAGAAAGTGGCTGAAAGAAGTCAAAATCCCACTAGAAGCAGTGGGTTACGGGGGCTGAAAGTAAAGGAGACTGAAAATATAGAAAATGGAAAGATAGAAAATGGAAAGGACTGAGGGAATGATAAAAAACGAGCAGGGTTCAAGAAAACATTAGATAGCGATTGACGTTGCATTTATACTTTTGAAGATTGTAGTTATCAGGGAATCAAGGAAACGGAAGAGAAGTGCAAGAAAAGAAACTGTCAGAATGGAAGAAGCAGTCGTATCAAGTTAGCTGAACAGTAAAACGGTGAGACCTAACTACCAATCTAGTAGAACGCTTATATCCATGTAGACTAGGCACCAGATTTAGCGACACTTTATAGTATCAACGAATAAAAACAAAGAGCAGAGTAGACGATATTTCAAGTAATTTTTGCTCAGTTAACGCGAGTGTCGCGTGATGTGCGTTCTTGTCAAAGCGCGAAAAAATATAATATTGACTAAAAAGCGGGTCAAACAATATAGACATCAGAAAATCTCTTCTTTTTTTTTTTCGAAAATAACCATACGTTTGGGCAGCACCTACAGAGATAATTGAATTACAGAAAGTAAAAAAAAATAATCTCCTTTTGAAACTGTTTAATCGGTTGGAGGAAAAAAAGGCAAATTTCAAAGATCTATAAACAACACTCAAAAAAAAAAAAAAGAAAAAGAATTTGATTTATTTGAAGTGGTCGTCTTTTAATTGACACGAAATCCTTGGCGAATTTCAAACTAGTATTTTTTGTATGATTAATCATGGGATATTTACGCAAATCGAAAAGAAAAGTTTCTTATGAGGCACTTTCTTTTGAAAATTTAGTCTTTTAAAAAAAATAACAGTTTTAGACATATATATATATATATATATATATATATATATATATATATATATTTTTTTTTTCTTAGATATTCTCGCTCAAATGCACTATATGAAATTTTTATAGAACTAACTTCTTATTTTTAAACATATCTTAAGTAACGGGTGCTTAAAGAATGTTCTTTTCATTTGGAAAGAAAACAAAATAAAATGTTACACAGCATAGTTTATATAAGTACTTAAAAAGGATTAGTTTTCATTTAATATGCTCATGTAATTTTAGATTTTTTTTTAATAGACAGCATAGATTCAAATGATTACCTATCTATCTACGTCGGTTCATATCTATCTATTTTAGTATTTTTATATGACATTTGTTCATATTTATTTAAGTTTGTTGAAATAAATTTCAGTCTGCACACATTTAGCTTTAACACAGATGGATTATCTATCTATCTATCTATCTATCTATCTATCTATCCAGTTCATATCTGTAGATCCCATTATGTCCATATCTATCTATCTATCTATCTATCTATCTATCTATCTATCTATCTATCTCCTTATTTGATTCACTGTCTATTTATATCTACCCATCGCTGCCCATTTCTGTTAATCTATCTATCTATCTATCTATCTATCTATCTATCTATCTATCTATCTATCTATCTATCTATCTATCCAGTTCATATCTGTCTATTCCATTTTGTCCATATCTATCTATCTATCTAGTTTATATCTGTCTATCCTAGTCTGTCCATATCTATCTATCTATCTATCTATCTATCTATCTATCTATCTATCTCGGCAAGTTTATATGACATTTTGTTCATTTAAAGCTTGAGCATGTATAAATATGTTAATTTATTTAACACTGACAGGTTATTCATATTTGTATATATAACATTCTGTTCTTATTTATCTAGGCTTGTCTAAATAAATTTCAGTCTGTACAAATCGGATTAACACTGACGTGTCATTCATAACTATCTGTTTAAAACTACTTTATCTATGCCATTCACCTTAGTTTTCTTACATCTGTCCCTCTCTAAACCTTACTATATTTATATATATATATATATATATATATATATATATATATATATATATATATATATATATATATATAAGGGAGGAAAGTAAGTAATTCTAAAAGGAATTCACCTGAAAATTCACAGCGAAAATGGTAGGGTGCACTATGGCACATCATACTGGCTGAAATAAATTTTATAAACTAAATTCCGGTAAAGCAGACACCAACCTCAGCTGTAAGTTTCATACGATCAGTTCCACATATAATTATGGTCAACCCATACGGATTACCTAGTTTTCATAAACTAAATATGTATAAATATATATATATATATATATATATATATATATATATATATATATATATATATATATATATATATATATGTGTGTGTGTGTGTGTGTGTAAATGTATTTTTATAAATAATATATATATATATTATATTTATATATATATTTATATATATATATTTATGTTCATATATAAAATATGTCTTTATATATATATATATAAAATATATATATATATATATATATATATATTTTACTTTATTCGGACTATTTTCCTCATCTTTGTCGCCATATTTATCCCAACGTTTCGGCCGTTGTACGCTCCGGTCCTCTTCAGGTGGTTGGAACTTCGAACTGAACCCTTCATCTCGTTCACTGGGGCAGATAGTTCTAGTTCCAGGTGGCATGTTTGATGGATGTCAGTTATCAGTTATCTGCTGCTAATTTTCCTCTGAATGCCGTCCACTGCTATATATATATATATATATATATATATATATATATATATATATATATATATATATATATATATATATTGTCTATTTAAAGTTAAAAGTTTTTTGTCCTTCTTTGACTTTTTTCGTTTCTGTAAATATTTGGCTAATGGCGATGCATTTGCCAAACAACGTGTTAACACTAAATTTGAAAAACAGCTTACATTGCTTATTCGCTCCAGATATGGTTGTGACTCTGGTACTGAAGGTAAGCATATTTTCAATTACTCAAGTTTTCATCTTTCAAAGAATGAAAGTGCTGTCTTGTCAAGGGGCTTGCAATTTTGTATTCCTCCGATTAAGATTGTTAAAGAGGAGACACTGGCAGCATTTGAGGTGTTGTTCTCCCAACTTAAACATCATGTTCCTTGTTCATCGGATCACGTTATTACATTGAAGTCAAGGTTGAAAGACTTGGCTTATCGTTATTGGAATTCTTCTATTGACACTTTTGATTTTGTTTGGTCAAAAACTCAATTCAAGTTTGTTAAATCATTGAAATCTAATAATGATATTTATATTTGTAAACCGGACAAAGGTGCTGGTGTTGTTCTACTGGACCGGGTAGATTACATCCAAAAGATGTTGATTATTTTGAATGATTCAGAAAAGTTAAAAAAAATTGGTCCAGTTGAAACTTGTGACAACACGTACAAAAATGAAATTAAAATTCAGAAACGTCTATTATACTTGTTTAGAAAAGGTTACTTTTCTAAGGAGACTTATGACAGGATTAGACCTTCTGGTTCCCTTAGACAAAGGCTTTATGGTCTTCCTAAAGTTCATAAGAAGGACGTTCCATTGAGACCAATACTTTCAATGATTGGTTCATCCCAACATTCTCTGGCTCAATGGCTTCTGCAGGTTATACAACCGGTCCAAACATTTTTTGCTAAACATTGTATACCTGATTCGTTCACGTTTGTTGAACGCCTACAGGCCATACAGTCTTGCCCTGATACTGATTTTATGTGTTCTTTTGATGTGTCCAGTCTATTTACCAACGTACCATTGAGGGAAACTATTGATATCTGTGCAGACTTTTTATACAAAGATAACATTGATCCACCTCCTTTTCCTAAGGATATATTTATAGAACTTATGATACTATGTACCAGTTCGGTGGAGTTCAGTTTTGACAATATTATGTATAGTCAAGTGGATGGGGTCCAGATGGGCAGTCCCCTTGGCCCTGCATTGGCTGATATTTTTGTGGGCTACCATGAGAGGTTACTTTTCGGCAAAGTGTCTAAACCGTTTGTTTACGTTAGATATGTCGATGACACTTTTGCAACTTTCTGTAACGAAAGTGAGGCTGTTGAGTTCTTTAATGAGCTCAACTTCTTACACAATGGTTTGTCTTTCACTATGGAAGGGAGAAGGACAACTGTCTGCCCTTTTGGACGTTTTTGTTGAACGCAGTAGAGGTGGTTTTATTACTAGCATCTATCGTAAACCCACCTTTACGGGTCTTTATTTGAATTGGCGTTCATTTGCTCCTGCATCAAGGAAAATCAATCTTGTTAAAACCATGGTGTATAGAGCGCTTAAAATTTGTTCTCCTATTAGATTGGACCGTGAATTTGAGAACATTAGGAGATTTTCATAGTAACGGCTATCCAGAGGCCCTTATTGACTATATTATTAGTAAGAAGACTAAGGAATTTCATTCCCCTAAAATCCAGGGCCTTCTAAATGTCCGGTTTATTTGAAGATTCCCTGGATTGGGGATAGGGGTCAGGGCTTAATTAAGCAGGTTAGTAAGTCGGTTTCCGGTTGTTTCCCATCAGTTGCTTTACGTAGCATTTTTCGAACCAGGTCTCCGTTTACGTCTTTTCGCAAGGATGTATTGCCCTACATCAAATTGAGTAATTTAGTATATGAATTTAATTGCCAGTGTGCTGCTGGTTATGTGGGGCGTACAACCTTGCATTTGGAAACTAGAATTAATCAGCACGTACCTTCCAAAATACGACTTGGTAAGATAGATAGAATATGCTATCTTCCCCCATGAATATGGAATCAGCTATTGCTCAACATTTAGTTGAGAATATAGCCTCCGCCAAGTTGTTTAAAAAAGAGTGGTTTAAAATTATTCATACAGCCGATTCCAACAATCATTAGAAGATTTTGGAATCGGTCTGCATAGGATTAAGGAAACCTTCTCTCTGCCGGCAGAAAGAATTTGTAAAGTCTCTTAATCTGTTGGGGGATATTTTATTTTAACTGTCCCTCGCTAATTTATTTACACGATTATTTCCCCTCCCCTCGTTACAAGTATATATACTTGTTTGTTATTTTAGTGTGTTTCCCCCTCTTTTTGCTCTTCATTATCGTTAATATTCTTTTCGCTGATCCAACGATTGTCTCCTGATGAGATGTTGGCTGAAAGGGCCCTAGAGACTTTTAAAATTAAAATCAATGCATTCCTTGTTTTTAAAACTATATATAAATTTTGTACCTCCAAACATTTGTTTATATATATATATATATATGCACACATGAGTTAAATACCAGGGCAGACTGGGCTTTCTGACTAGGGCTGGCAATCAGTCCAGTAGAACATTTCTGAATTACACATCGGACGTAACCTAAACGTTACGACAGAGATATCTTAAGCAAGGTCTCTGTTATATTTAACAAGAGTTGTGCACGGTTGATTATAAAGGGTTATGTAATTATTCAACATTTGGTTAGGTAACTTCAAATGGACATTGAGGCCAATATCAAATGGCGACAGTGTGTTTTATGCTTGAACGCAGTCTTCAGATGCCCAAGTATATTAATATATATGTCAACAACCACCAAACAGTTCAGCTCGATGTTGACCTCAGTGTTTATATTTACGTTCTATCCTTCATATTTATCAACTTTTCCCATAAATATAGCGTACATCTATCTATCTATCTATCTATCTATCTATATATATATATATATATATATATATATATATGAAGAAATATAGTCTTAAGATGTGCTATATTTATGGGATAAAGTGCTAATATCAGAGATCGAGTGCGTGTAAATATAAAAGTGAACATAGAAGTCAAAACTTAGAGGCGACAGTGTGTTTTATGCTCGATGCAATCGTCAGGCCACTATTGCATCTAGCATGAAACAGACTGTCGCCTCTAAAATCTATATTATATATATATATATAATAATCGACTCTCCCGTCGCGTTCGACGTATGAGGGTCAGACCGATAAGTCCCCAGGAAACCGACGTCCCGACACCGGCACATGAGATTTGTTTATAGTGGTGAAGGCCTTGTGCAGGACCAGCCACACTTTTTGGAGGGACGAATACAGAAAACTGGTGCACCGAATGCATGCCACAAGGTTCCCAAACGACCCTCCGCAGGTTTTGAATTCAGAGTTGTCCTTCTCCTAGACCAGTTGCCATCCAAGGGTATAGAACCCAGTCTGTCCTGCTATTTTACCCATAGCTGGAGGGAGATGAAGAGGATACATACCTTTCCCAAGGGTATTAGCACATAAGTGAATGCAGTGGATTCGAACTCGGCTCTGCAATTCCTCAATCGAAGCCGCTAACCACTGCTCCACCGTGCCTCCTATATAGATTGAGGAATTGCAGAGCCGAGTTCGAATTACAGTCGAATCCACTGCTATGTGGAACCGACTCCCACGAGGATGTTTTCCCCGACCGCTACATTCTTAAACAGTTCATTCCTACAGGTAATCGTTATATTCTCCTCAATTTTGGCATAAAATGTGCCTCTTGCTCTTTAACCCTCTACCTTGAGTGGATCCTGAACCTTGTGAAGTGTGAACCACTCTGTAAAAAAATTGTTACCTACTTTTCATGTGAATTTCATGCGATTTTGTATCTATTTATCTATCTATCTATCTAAGACTTTGTTCATATCTATCTATCTATCTATCTATCTATATATATATATATATATATATATATATATATATATATATATCTTGTCCTATTCTTATGTTATACTCTCAGCGTATTCATATCAACCTATGTTCATATCTATCTATCTATCTATCTATCTATCTATATATATATATATATATATATATATATATATAAAAAGTGAACATAAAAGTCAACACTTACAGTCTGTTTCATGTTATATGCAATCGTCAGGCCACATATGCTGTTATTTTCTCGGCTATTTTATATTTACACGCTCTTTCTCTGATATTGAGCACTTTATTCCATAAATATAGACTATACCTTATATAAGACTATATTTCTTTATATATATATATATATATCTTGTCCTCTTATGTTACTCAAGGCATCTCTCAGTGTATTCATACCAACCTATTGCGGCCCTTATCTATCTATCCATCTATCTATCTATCTATCTATCTATCTCGCAACCACTCTTCACAAACAACTTACGAGATTTCGGCTCACACGCGAGAAGTGGTTGTCAAAAAGGTTGCATTAATAATATTTAATTCACATACGGAAACGTTTACAAGAAAGGAATCAACTGTCTCCCGAAAGTCAGACCCCAGGAACATTGGAAAGCAGACATAGGAAAGATGACGTAGAAGCGTTTCGACTGCTGGACCACAACAAGCCGTTTAGTCTGGTGAACTCGGAACTAAACGTAGAAGTGCTCATGTCATTCTCTCCTTTCTCCTACTCGCTCTCGCGGTCAACTTCTCTTTTAGAGACATTGTAACTAAGTACGAAAATGTAAGGAAACATACAAATATATTGGTCAGGCTAATATGCATTTCAGAGCAGTCGGGATATATTTATTCAGCTATGACAGGATTGAAAAATTCCGAAAGGTGAAAGTTTACTAGCTCGCATGTTGCTAGGCAGTTTCTGTTGATATATATATATATTTAAATTCAATACTTGATTTCGATACATATCTTATATCAATCCGTTTATATAAATAAAAACACTTGCATATTATATTCTAACTATTATGCGTGTGAAAAATAATAAAACTTCAAAATACATTATAACAAAATTATATAAATTTAAATATGCATAGCTCAACAAATATTTATTCAATTCACATTCAAACAGCATCAAAATGGCGACCGAAATTCTTAATTCACGTAACTACTGGAGTCCTTTACTTATACATTTTTAGGGGTACCTTTTACTCAGGAGGTTCTAAATTTAAAAACAAACTTACTCAGGAACTCCTCAACTTCCTGAAAAAAAAAAAGCGACACTGTGTTAGATTCGCGTGTATATGCAGATTATATATATATATATATATATATATATATAATCGATATATCGACTCCCTGTCGCGTTCGACGTATGAGGGTCAGGCCGATAAGTCTCCACGAAACCGACATCCCGACACCGGCACATGGGATTTGATTATAGTGGTGAAGGCCTCGTGCAGGACCAGCCACACTTTTTGAGGGACGAATACAGAAACCTGGTGCACCGAATGCCACAAGGTTCCCAAACGACCCTCCGCAGGTTTTGAATTCAGAGTTGTCCTTCTCCTAGACCAGTTGCCATCCAAGGGTATAGAACCCAGTCTATCCTGCTATTTTACCCATAGCTGGAGGGAGATGAAGAGGATTCATACCTTTCCTTTGTAAATCACTAGCGGGTCTTAAATGCCACTTAAGATTATCGCGCAAACTTTCATAACTGAATCAATAAGTTGCCAGATCCTCATACGTCGAAACAGACAGGAGAGTCCATTATATATATATATATATATATATATATATATATATATATATATATATATATATATATATGCAATATCTACAGACTATATATATATATATATATATATATATACAGATTATATATATATATATATATATGCAGATTATATATATATATATATATATATATATATATATATATATATATATTTGTGTGTGTTTGTGTATTGATGTAATAGGAAAGAACAGTTAGATTAATGATCCAAAGTTCTTTAGTATTTATTTAAAATAAACAGTGCTCGATACTGAAGTTGAGCTTAAATTATAATTATTTTTAAAAAATATGATTCCATCCAGACACAGAAAATATTATGGTTCGAAACTCGACTGAAGTCCTAAAGTTTAATTTCAATATTAAACTTAAAAGTTACAGTACAGTTTCTTTCTCAAGCGATGTTTAGAACCTGAATTGAGAAGGAAACTGTACCATTTTCTGGCAAAGCTCTTCTTGGCTCACACGTTCGGTCCATGTTATCCTCAGCATCTTTCTGTAGAACCACATTCTTCTTGCATTACCTCTGCTTTCATCTTCCAGGAGATTGTTCAGTATTCGCTACCGTACTGGAGGACAGATGTCATGTAAAAGCCAGTAATCTTTTCTTAACGACATTTTTCTATCTCTTGATACTCTGCTTAGGTTTTGGAATGCATCTTTGCACATCCCAATACGTCTTCAGATTTCAGTGTCGCATTTTACGTCCTCTGTTAAAAAAACACTTCCTAGATATTTTAATTTTTGTACTTGTTTGATTTTAGTATCGCGGATTTTTCTTTTCTTTTTTCTTTTTTCGTTTTGCACTCATGTTTTTACTGATAACCATGCATTCTGTCCTTAAATATTGTGATTAAATAACCCATAATTTCTGCTTGCTGAAAGTAAGTCAGTTTTATAACAATTCTGTTGTGTTAAACGATAAGGGATCAAGCCACGTCTCTGCATCAGCTAATTGCACAAATAGGAATAAGGCCAAGTGTTACACCTCGATGACTGCAGCAATGAAGAAGGCTAACAGCCAATGTCTTGATGTGAGTTGTGTAAGGGATCCGACACGCGGATTCTTCCAAGCCCTCCTTCCTCATAACGTGCCCCAAACATTTCAACTACTTCTTCCTGATGTTATGTACAAGTTTCTTTTTTGTTTCCATTTTCTCTAAAACCTCGTCGTTGCTCACATGTTTGGTAAATAATATCCTCAGCATCTTTCTGTAGAACCATACTTCTGTTGCATCAGAGCACCTCGGCGTGGTGTAATGGTTAGCAAGCTTGTCTCGCTAGATCAATGATGACTGAAAAGTGAGTTCGATCCTCACTAGGGCCTCCATAATTTCACTGTGCCACATCTAAGTTACGCTTAGAAAATGAACGTTTCTGTTGTATCATATATATATATATATTTGGTTAGGTTCTTTACTTACATATATATATATATATATATATATAATAAAAACATTTCAACTGCCTTGAATTTGTAGGTCTGATGAATTGCATCGTAATTACGATTCCAATGTAATAAATTATAACCATGGAATATTAGTATTTAAGGTTTTTAGTATGTTATTACTCTTTCATGAACATAGAGTTCTACCTGGATTCTATCCTCTTGGAATTATTTATATATATATATATATATATATATATATATATATATATATATATATATATGTGTGTGTGTGTGTGTGTGTATTAACCACTAATATTATATATATATATATATATATATATATATATATATCACATATGCAATGTATGCTATAATTGCAGTTTCCAATAAGAATTTTTTTCTATCCGAAGGGAGGGGGAATAAACTTCGTCGCTCAGTTTGCTGTAAAGAGCTTCCTTTTCCCACTGCACGTAACAAAAATCGTTCGCTCGATAATATGTAACAAGAACCTCACAGTTAAAGATTCGAGCATTCAAATAATGTATAATGTATAAGTATCTGTTGACTTTTGCTGGGATCAAGTGACAACAAGTGGATTCATTATATCTGTAGTTTTCCTCAGTATTCTTTCTCTTTCCATAAGCCATTTTCTCTGATTGCTGATGTGCTACGTATTATCTAATTTCCAGTATGGCATTGAATATGACAACATTTTCCTCCCAGCTGAAGAAGTCTTGTGATCCTACCGAAGAGTGCGAAAACTATCATGGACAAAATAAGAGAGGGACTAGAAAGTTTTAAGTACAATAGGAACGACAAAGAAACGTATATTAAAATCAGACAGCGAGTGATAACGGACAAATGACGTTGAAATACAAATTCTCCTGTGAGCAAAGAATTTAAGCAACTTCGAACCTGGTCAATACCTAGATGGATGACCGCTATCTGATAGCCAGAGTTTGCAAGCTTCAATTGTGCGAGTAGTGTAGTGGATGAGAGTTCGGATTTGGAAATTGGCGAGCAAAGTTCGAATTCCAGTCAAGTACGGTGTATTCATTTACACGCAACTACTATTAGGAAAGGTATGAACCCACCTCTTCTCCCCCAGATATGGGGTAAATAATAGAACTTTTATCACTAAATTATTATTATTTTCAAATATTTTTTTTACAATCCAAAACTATTGTCTGATTTTAAATAACAATGCCATTGCACAAGGCTCAAGAAAAAAGGGTCTTTGATAAGACGCACAGGCTTCACTCGATCAAATCCATTTTTAACCAGTGATCTTAGAATGCGGATATATAAAGCTGACAGATTACATATATTTGAAAGGGTTTTGCGCTATGCATGATATTCATATGAAAGTTTCGAATTAACAAGTCTATTGAAGAACATGATTCGAGTTTTCAAGTTAATGGTTTGGTGTTCAGCATCTGTCTATATGTCTGAGTTGAGGTATTATGCACACTATTTACATTATTCGGACTATTGTCCTCTTCATCATTATCGCCATATTTATTACAACGTTTCGGCCATTGTACGCTCCGGCCTTCTTTAGGAGGTTGGAATGTCGAACTGAACCTTTTATCCTCGAGGACACATGGCACAGTGGATAAAGGCATTAGTTAAATCCAGTGACAGGACCCGAAGAGTGTGAGTTCAATACCAGGGTAAGGCAGTGTATAACTTGGAGACGGGAATAAATAGGAGATTACTGATAACTGACATCCATTAAACATGGCACGTGGAACTAGAACAGTCTACCCCAGTGAGCGAAATAAAGGGTTCAGTTCGACATTCCAATCACCTGAAGATACTAAAGGGCCGAAACGTTGTAATAAATATGGCGACAAAGATGAGGACAATAGTCCGAATAATGTAAATAGTGTACATAATGCCTAATCTCAGAAATATAGACAGATACTAAAGGCCGAAACGTTGTAATAAATATGGCGATAAAGATGAGGAAAATAGTCCGAATAATGTAAATAGTTTACATAATACCTCATCTCAGAAATATAGACCGATACTAAAGGGCCGAAACGTTGCAATAAATATGGCGACAAAGATGCGGACAATAGTCCGAATAATGTAAATAGTCGATTCTAAAAAAAAAAAGAATCCATTACAATCTAAAAATATTCCTAGCTTTAAATAACCCGTAAAGGTTGATAAGTCGTAAAAAAGAAATCAATCACTCAACGTTTTCTTTTTGTATATCCTTTTCTTCTTTCTAACATTTTTTGTTTTATATCTTTTTTGTTTTCGTCTTTCTTTTATACGGTTCAGTACGTGTAATTTGCACAGTTCCCAGTGTGTGTCTGTTCCTATTCTACCATGTCTGCCTGTCAAACCAGCAACTTCCTGCATTTATGAAATCTGCATTTATGTAATCTGCGGTTTATTTACTCCCATTTTTCCGCAGGCGTAGTACTTCCTATTTTTCTGTGTTTTTCTAAGTTTACCCTCATGTTGTTTGTTCGGATGCAAGTGGTCTCGAGTGTGACGATACGTTATCTAGTTTCACTTTTCAGATTGCCTCCGCGTAAACATGTTAATATTTTTTGGTTTGCAATAGTATCCATCTACCTTTCAAATCCTTGGTTTTTACTGATCATTATTATTATGATTGTATATATGCTACAAACATAAGAGCTGGTATTTTTTTAAATGTGTTTATTTCTGTTCTTTATCGAAATATTAAAGATGGATTTTTGAAAGGATGCGTGATTTCTGCTTCGTCTCCTCCGTTTTTAGGTAAACATTATTTGCTTACGTAAGCACGATACTTGTGAACAGAGTAAAAACAAACCTGGGCATATTCGATACAGATGTCAATCGATGGCTGAGACCAATCGATTGGTATTAATAAGAAATTGTCTGGTTGGGAAGATTTAATAAAAAAAAAATCCTATTTTAAAACTGAGATTACTTTTTTTAAGTTTTAAGATTATTTAAATCAAGATTAAAAAATAAAAAAAACTAATACAGAAATTAAAAAGTTATTGATTTTAAATTCGTTTACCTTATATACGAGGCCTGATCAAAATATATCGGGACTGTTGCTATGCTAATGGAGTTAAAGTAAACAGAGTGATGGCATCGATTGATTTTGAACGTTCTCGCACACTTCCCTTGTTTATAACAGTGCATGGAAGGAAAGTGTGTAGAGTGTGGTCGTTTCAACAGACTAACGTGGTTCCTTCAGTGACCATGGATTGTGCTGCAGTTTTTGGCTGATGGAGTAATGGATAGCAACACGGATTAAGGAATCGGAGAGCCAAGTTCGAATTCCAGTCGAATTCATTATATTCACTTACATGCTAATACCCTTGGGAAGGGTATGAGTCCTCTTCTTCTCCACCAGCTAGTCCAGGTTCTCTAGCCTTGGATGGAAACAGGTCTACGGCAGAAAGAAAAGGCAACCTACTGCAGGAAAAAATCTGCCTCGTCTATCATGCATCGAAAGATACATGATCGCCTAAGGGTTTATTACGTATGGCAGATAACTGACATTAAGAATCAGTCATATTTTCGTCCTGACTTGGCGACTCGGCATCAGTCACATACCCACCATCGTAAAGTTGCTTCCCTGTGCCTTTTCTATAAATACTTTCATGGTTGTAATATAATTTTCTCGTTGCTATTTTGTCCATGATAATCATGGCATTATTCTGTAAGAGCACGCCACTATTATTTTACGTGTCTTCATCTTGAAGGAGATTGTCTCATAGTCACTGACATATAGGAGAATAAATATTATGTTGCTCATCAGCAGTCGTTTCTTTGATAGAAAAAGTGCCTTATTAAAAGAGTATGGATACTGAGGAAAACTACAGATATAATGAATTGTTGTCACTTGATCCCAGTGAATATCAACAGATATTTATACATCCAACATTGTTCGGAACAGCTCTTCGCTATGGTACTTATGCGTTATGAATTTAAGCACACCACAACAAGGTCTCATTGATTTACAGTTGAATTAGTTAGCGATAACCGTAAGTCCTATGCTAATAGTTTCTGCTATCGCACTTCTCGCTTGTGGAATTCTCTTGCGGTTATGTGCATTCCAGACGATTTTGATCTTCACATTCTTCTACACTCTCTAAATCCTTGCGTCTTAGTGGCATTACCGACTTGCATGGGTTGATTTCGATCGAACAAAATGTCTGAAAAGTTTCTTTATATAAAGAAATGATTTGTTCTTTTAATTCGAATTATCATTAGGTCATTAAACAAAACCAAAATTTAAGTTCAAAGAAAGCATTTAAATTAATTAAAATGTGTTTTTTTTAAGTTCTTTTTTTAATTGAAAGTCCGTGGCGGGAACAAGTTTTTTTGGGTTTTTTTTTAAGCATTCAACTCCAAACAAAGCGGGATATCACTAGCACGCAAGGGGTTATAGAGTTGGGGCGAGAACAAGGAGGAGAGATAGAGGAAAGGACGAAGAGAAGGATAGGGGACAGATCAGGGCATCTGGAGACGTCAACTGACATAACATTTGAATAGTTGGAGATAGGAAAACAAGAAATGGGGAGGGAGATCCGCAGGCGAGAGGTGCGAGACATGAAGCTATTGGAATAGAAGAAATGGCTACATTTAAAGTTTCGACAGTGAAAGGGTGAGAGCGAGATGCCAGCCTAGTTGAATGCTTAAATTCATGAAGTCTGGGAACCAGCGAAAGCAGCTCATCGGAGCAGTTACCGTGAAAATATTTGTAAAAAGACAGAGGGAGGCAATGGAACGTCTGAGAGAGAGCGACTGCAGACGAGATGCCAAATCAGGCCTAGTTACACTGCATATCCGTCTTTGGATTTTATCAAGGACCTTGAGACAATTAGAAGGGGCTTCAGACCATATATGGCAACAATACTCCATGCAAGGACGAATGATACAAAAATAGATAATGCCGAATGTTGAGGGGTTCTTCCCTTTTACACAAATGGACTCACCCAGTATATACATATACTACGGCCACGTGAAGACCAGACAGAGCAAGACCAAGGAGTCGAGTCCAGAGTTAGGTTGTAGGTCACCGGAAGAGTGAGGGTGAGGTGACAGCGTTGTAGGAGTCACAGTGAGCGAGCACGTAGACTCAGTAAGAGGTCAGACAGCGATACTTCAATACCAAAGACTGTATATATATTTTGCTACTAACCCTTATCCCTGGAACTACTAACCTGCTTTACCAGTTTGTATTATTACGTTAATACATTATTTTCATCTATTCATTCCTGGCGTTTGTTATTTATTGGTACCGGATTTCAACCCAGAATCCACGACACCGAATTAAGGACTTGAAGAATTAAGCCAATATATAATTAAATAAAATAAATTAATAGGGCTTCGTATTTAAATAATTAAACCCTTAAAATGTTTTAACTAATAAATTCGAATCGATTACTTGCTCTTGAAATTTGTTACCATCATTTTATTTATAAGGATCAGCTCTCTTTATATGTCCTTTCATGACGTGGTCGATCATGGCTCCCGACAATTTTCTGTACTTCCTAGCTCTTCATAAGTGTTTGCTTTGTTATTTCCCCTAAACTCCGTTCATTCATCCGTTTACTAAAGCTCATTTAGGTTATGTTGTTTTTCTCTGTCTTTCTTGTGAGTAACAGATTTTCCAAGCCCTCTTTCCTCATTATGTGCCCTAAAAATGTCAACCGTCTCTTCCTGGTGTTAGTATAAACATGGTTTTTGCCATTTTCTCTAAAGCTTCGTCGTTGTTCCCATATTCGGTTTCTAGTATCAACATCATTCCTCTGTAGAACTAGATTTCTGTTGCTTCAAGTCTCTTCTTCATCTGTGATGAAATTGTCCAGCATTCTCTGTCATATAGAAGAACTGATATCATCTAATAGTTTAGTACACTTTTCTTTGTATCGTTGAAATTTTTCTAATTCTTAATACACTGCTTAGCTTTTTGGAATGCATATTTAGTTCTCCCAAGGCACCTTCGGATTTCGGTGTCGCATTTTCATTTAAAACATTTCCCAGATATTTAAATTTTTGTACTGGGTGATAAATAGATCGAAAGATCAGAAGGTGACGCACAAGGTCCATCACCCACCAGTGAAAGCAGTAGTCAACACCAGCCAATATCAGCTGAGTGCCTCTGAGGAGTCAGTATTGAATAAGGGTCTCAACTTCGCCACAACCATCAGGCGAGTGCAATACTTGGACCTCATTGCCAGAGTAGAGAAGGTGGCCTTGAACTTCCCTCAGGCTCAGGCAGATGAACTCAGATGGAAAGTGAGACAGGCCGCCCAGGTCTAACATAACAAAACTGGAGGGACTGGCGATTGGATCCCTACAGAGGAACGAAAACATCATCATACTACCGGCTGACAAAGGTAATGCGACTGTAGTGATGGACAAATCGGAGTATACAAGGAAACTGGAAGACCTCATTAGCAAGACGTATAGGCAGTTATCGCAGCGTTACACCAAGTTACCTCACATATACGGTCTCCCTAAGATTCACAAAGACGGTATTCCGCTCAGGCCGATTGTTAGTTGCCAAGGTTCTGCGTGCCACCCTCTGAGTCACTTCCTTGTAGATATAATTGACCTATTGATCGGAAAGTCTCCTTCATATGTCCGAAACTCTGCCCACTTCGTGGAAATAATCAAAGATGCTCCCATCCTATCCAACCAGATGGTGAGCTTGGATGTGGTGAGTTTATTCACCACGGTACCCACGGAGGAGGCACTCTCAGTAGTCAGAGACAGATTGACCTCTGACTCTTCCCTAGAAGAACGGACCAGTATTCCAATAGATAATCTGATGGAGATGTTGACTTTCTGTACTGTGGCACCATGCATCCAGGCGATTTGAAAGATATATTTATAGATATATTATTTGCTTTTTTACGGTTTATCAACCATTTGAGGATTATTTAAGGCCGAAATGTATTTTAGGTTTTAAGAATAATTCTTTCTTTTTTTTTTGCAAGAGGATTGAACCGCCATGCATTCAGGCGATTTGGGAGAAAGAAAGAGAAAACGAAGAAGAAAGAATGAAAAAGTAATACGAGACGGGTCATAGGCGAATACACACACACACACACGGCTTAAGAGACGGGAATAAGGAAGGAAAGGGTTATTTTTTATAAGTATCAAATGTCGAAAATATCTAGGCCACCTGCGAACAAGCGTTGACCGATTTCCGCTTATCCGCGAAAAAATGGAATTGTGTTATCAAGGGATGCCACCAAAGAAAAGGTTCGCTTGAAAACGTTAGATTTTGATAATTGACAAAACGCAGGTGTAGCTTGCAGCCTTGGCTGGGTATGGAAAATTAAAATCCCACACAGGTAGTTTCACTGGCTACGTTTTTCTTTTGACAGAATGATAATTTTCTTTTGACTGCGATAATAAAATTTTGTTATCAAACACATGAACCGAAGGAAACTGACATATTTTTATTTCTGCTTTGGAAGACGCCAAATTGGCAAAAAACTTGGAGAAAATTCCTTTCTTAGACCATATCAGATAATCCAGCTGTCCAGTGCATTACCGATAAACGGCTTGACGAACGCCACGTGTTGAACAGAGAGTTGTCACATCAACCGCCCATGATAACGGCGATTTGAAAGAAAGAAAAAAAAAGAAAGAGAAGAGATCATTAATTTTTTTTAGTTAAGCAAGGTATATTTCTTTTCCAAAACAAAGCCACGGGTTGTTCACGCCCGACTAAGACGTCATTGGCCAAGTGGTGATCACATGACGCACGAAGGGGGAGGAAAGATACCCGACCAGTACCTCATTGGCCGAGAGTGGTCACGTGACGCCCGAAGAAAACAGTCGACGCCCTATCCAGAGTATAAGTATGAGAAGCCGCTACGAAGAAGTGGGGAGGGCAGTTCACGCCCCTCAGAAGCATGGTGAGAAAGTGGGAGTGAGAAAAGAGTTACCAAAAATGGAAAAGAGTAGAAAATCCCTAACCAGAAATAAGAAGGGTGGATATGTATTTAGAATTATCGAAGAAACCCTGGCGCCGACAGACCCACCCTGGTTTTGACGGCGTCAATAAAAATGAAGCCCCACCAGACAGAAATTAGTTCGCGCACCGACGGCAGAGATGAGTGCCCAGTAGTTCGTTCGCCCCTAGCGGGCAGAAGAGGCGAGTTCGTCGGACTCTGGCAGGCAGAGTTAGTTCAGCCCCGGACGGCAGAGATGAGTGCCCAGTGTTGAAACCGCCTCAAGATAGCTGACCAAGATCCACGCAAAATTTGGGACTCTTCTTCAACCAAGAACAATTAGTTTGAAGAGCGACTTAGAACCAGACACACCGAAACACAAATTTCTTAGAGAGCAGACAACATGAAGCGTTAAAACTTGCCTAGTGAAAGCGACGTGCCACAATCCACAGAACGGGACGGGAGGTAGATGCAGTCCTATGTACCGAACAACTAGACATAAAAAAGTTTGTTACCTTTTTCTTTGATACTTTGAACTTTTTGAGTTTTCATTTTATTTTTTTTTATGCATATTTGTGTGTTATCACCCCCGTTGAACTCAGTTTGCATTACGGCCCCAACCCCTGTTTGATCTCGTCTGTCTAAGATCAATTCACAACGTGGATAGGCAGGCTGGAGATCAGTGCAGTTACCCTGGTAACCAGGCGTTGGAAGCAGGTTGGGAACGGCGAGGCTGATATCAAATCTAACCAGATTCCTACCCGAATCACCAAATGGTTAGAACGTCACGCTTGGAGCAGCGACACCCGGACGGAGCAGCGAGGAGCGAACAGCTGGCGCCGCGGCGAAGACGTCACAATTGGTGCTGTTTAGGGACGTCACATCTGGTGTCGTGACCGGGATAGGACCCTGGAACGACCACGTCCCAACTGGCGCCGTGGTAGATCAGGATAGAACGTCACGGTTGGCGCTGCGACAGGGGGACGACGTCACAGTACACAAACAACACACTTCAGATTGGGATCACACATCGACAGGATGAGGGCTTAGCAATGGGCTCGCCATTATCATCAGCAATGGCGAATATATACATGGAATACTTTGAAGAAATGGCATTAGAATCTATATCGCTAAAGCCAACTATATGGTTAAGGTACGTAGATGACACCTTCATACTCTGGCCACACCAGGAAGATGTTCAGGTTCTACTGGACCATGTGAACTCAATAAGACCTTCGATACAGTTCACAATGGAGAAAGAGAGTAACAAAACACGCCCATTCCTGGATGTACTAATATCTCGAAGAGAGCATGGGTTCAAGACATCCGTATACCGTAAACCCACATTCAACGGACAGTAACTCAATTTCAACTCCCACCATCCATACAGCGTAAAGAAAGTGATCGCCCGTTGCTTACAACACCGAGCAAAAGTGGCGACCCAGAGACGTTAGATAAGGAATTGGTCAGTATAAGTAGTACCCTACAACGTAACAACTTCCCTGGGTACATGGCAGCAGCCCCCAAAAACTGGGATAGGCGGGTACAAGAGGAGGAGGAGGACAACTACACTCAGAAAATAGTCTGCCTGCCTTATGTGAAGGGGTTATCAGAGAAAATACAAAGGATCTGCGGTCCATATACATAACATACATAACATCAGGACAACCTTCAAAAGCGTGACAACACTTCGCAGATATCTCTCTCGAGTGAGACCCCACCCCATAGAGGAGAACATGACTAAAGACTGTGTGTACGCTATCCCGTGCAGCTGTGGAAAAGAATATAAAGAAGAGACAGGCCGTTCCCTCAAGGTAAGGCTTCAAGAACACCAGAAAGCTGTAACGCGAGGGAAGTGGAAAAATCAGGCGTGGCTGACCACATATGGAGAGAGAAGAGAGATCACCGTCCCCTGTGGGATCACGTTGAGATCATAGACAGGGAACACCATTGGAAAATTCGTAAACTTAAGGAATCAGCACATATGCTAGGCCACAAAAATCTCCTGAGCCGACCAAGCATAGAAATAAATACAATATGGGAACCAGTAATAAGGAGTGCCAGAGAAAAGCAATGATAACAAATTTGCAATCTGGTAAAAAGATGCAATGATAACAGCAAAATTGCAATATGAGCACTGGTAAAAAAAAGGTTGCTGAAACATTAGGTTTATAATACCCAGAAATTCATACCCAGATGTCCTCAAGGACGCATGGCACAGTAGATAAAGGCGTTGGTTAGATTCAGTGACAGACCCAAAAATACCTGGTTAAGGCAGTGGAGAACTTTCAGAGGCAAAATTAGCAGGACATAACTGATAACTGACATCCATCAAACATGGCACGTGGAACTAGAACAGTCTACCCCAGTGATCGAAATAAAGGGTTCAGTTCGAAATTCCAACCACCTGAAGAAGGCCGGAGCGTACAACGGCCGAAACGTTGTGACAATTATGGAGACAAAGATGAGGACAATAGTCCGACTAATGTAAATACTGTACATAATACCTCATCTCAAAAATATAGACAGACTCTCCAATTAGTAATTTGTATATTAGGATTTTTGTTTGTTTTTTCACTATATTTTTCTTCTATATTTTTATATATATATATATATATATATATATATATATATATATATATATATATAGGTTAAGTGATTCATCTAAAAATGAAGGCAATTTTGTAATTTATCACGATTGTATACTATTTTATTTTTTTAACATTTCACTTAGAATTGATGGCACTGCTAACAAAATCGGCTTGAGTAAATGTTACTATTGCCAAGCAACCACGAAGAATTTAAAATTCTACGTCGGTGTTCATTCATTACATTGGCATTAAAATAACTAGACACATTGGAGAATTGCTAATGGGTCTCAAGTTGTCCGCTATACTAATGAGTAGTCATTAGTGAATTGCTTCTCTCGATGATCATGACAAAATTGATGTTATCATGATTAAATGTACAAGTTTAACATGGATACTGCATTTCCTCACAATCAGTAAATACTCCGAATTAAAACTATTGTGATTATTGCTTTTTACTAGTAATTTTAAAACAAAATTCATCGCTCTTTCTTTTTATGCAAATTCCATTTCGTCAACGCACAATCGAAACCGCGTGGATTGGAAATAAACATAAGATTCTAACACTCATTCATCACCCATGAGAGCCTGTCTGTCGGAAACAGCTGCTTTACCGATTTGGCTACAAAAAGCAAAACAGTTACTTTAATTCAAATCTAAGAATATATAAGTTTCATGATTTTTTGTCCCCGAAAAAGTCGGATACGCTGTCGTTTCAAAATTCGAATAGTGATTATTGACAATTATTTTTCTAATTTTAATTTTTTTTCTAATTTTAATTTTTTTTCTAATTTTAAAATTTATTTGCATACAATCTCAAGTCTCAGATTCTTCACTGGGATTGGATAAACAGCGTGGCTTTGAAAGGAAAAAAATAACACTAAGCAGATTTAAAGTCATCCATTATTCACCGGTGTTTGCCTGTCTGAAACATCTGCTTTACAGATTAGACTATAAAAACAAAAGACTCACAGTAATTCTAATCTAGCATTATAACCTCATGATTTATTACCCTCAAATGCCTCTGATATATTGTCGTTTCGAAATAGTGCATTGCCAATTATTACGAATTATTACTGATATTTTTGTAAATATTTATTCTCGCAAAATCAAGTCTCAATCTATTATGATACAAATAAGATGAAACTGTGTTGATTAAAATTGAAAAATAAAATAAACTCCAGTTCGAATCAATCATAAACGAGAAAATACCTGTCTAAAACAGCTGCTTTACCGATTAGGCTACAAAAATAAAAATAAAAACGGTCACAGTAATTCAAATTTAGTTTTTTACGTCTTATCAACGATTTCGCGCGTCGGTTAAATCCAGAAAATACTTTAAGATTATAAGATTTTTTTGTGATAATAATGATTTACTGATAATAAGTCTTACGCATTAACCTATAGCTGCTGGCTGGGGAAAGAGCCGGATTCATATTTTTCCCAAAGACTATTTGCGTGTAAATAAATATAACGAACCCGACTAGAATTGGAACTCGATTCTCCGATTAAGATTTCCGAAATGTTATCTATTACACCACCCGCACGTCCAAGCCTTGTATTACCTGATATTCCCATGCGATCACTACTCATCTAGGCTCGAAGATGCTTAAATTCAGTGATCGTACGAGAATCAATATTTCAACGTAAGCTTAGACATTAACAGATAACTTGATAATCTGAAATGAATAATAATAAAACCGAAATTCGAACAACATACGACTACTATATCTAACTATAACAAGATAGGTAAAACGGAATTTCGTGTACAAAAATCGAATAAAGAATGCCATAGCTATATGACTAACTTAACATCTTTGGGTCCTGTCACTGGATCTAATTAACGCCGTTATCCACTGTGTCATGTGTCCTTGAGTGTGAGTTCAATACCCAGTTAAGGCAGTGGAGAACTTGGAGAGGGGAATTAACAGGAGATAACTGATAACTGACATCCATTAAACATGGCACGTGGAACTAGAACAGTCTACCCTAGTGAGCGAAATAAAGGGTTCAAATTAATAGCAAAACTACTTGGCAATTATAGCTAGTAGAGATATACGATTATTCTCATTAAACGAGGTAGGATTTAGAATCCTTACATTAGCGTACGTGAAACTGCATTCAGAACCTATCCAAGTCCTAGACACAGCTCTAAGGGTGCCCAATCTTTTAGCCGCTATCTGGAAAGTACGAAAAGTCAAAAAATCGATACTGCAAACACGGACGGAGAAGAAATGGCATCGCTATTTGGGCGTGTGTCTATTTTTGGTTTCTCTGAATCGCATGGGTACATCGCAGGAGGCCGGTCATCACATGGGTTGACATTTTTTCATCTGGATCAGTATAGAACAAAATCTTTTAGTCTAAGACAAATATGGGCTGAGAGTTAAAAATAACTTTTCGTAATCAAACTGACAAATACAAAGAAATCAAACTCTATAAACGAAGAACCCCTTTGGGAACTGGCAGATAGAATTTTCAGAAGAATATAAGTGAAAAAATAAAAAAGATGAAACGATTAAAAAAAGGTTTAAGATAAGTATTACCCGTTGAATAAAAGCAAAAGAACGGAACAATTGAAGTTAATAAAGATATACGATTACTCTCCCTAAACAATTTGAGATTTAGAACCGTTCAAACTCCATAAACGGATAACCGTTTGGACCCGGTGCTCAGTTCGCTACACCAAACGCTCTAAGGGAGTGTACCCTCTTTAATACTCTTCACATCCCCCAGTTACCAAAATCGAATTGCAGACGTTCCGACTAGCTGTTGAAGGAAGTACATGAATAAAACATAAATTGTCATCGTTGTTCGTGAATATTTTTCGTCGCTTTTCGATCACGCGACTTTTTCTGTATCAAATCAGAGAGACCCCACGTGAAACTGCATTGAAAACCTAACCAGGTCTGGGACACAGATACAGCACTAAGCGTTCCCAATCTTTTGACCGCTATCTGGAAAGTATGAAAAGTCGAAAAAGAAAAATCGATACTGAAAACAGCGGCGGAGAATAAATGACATCGCTATTTGGGCGTGGCTCTATTTTTGATTTCTCTGAATCGCATGCGTACATCGCAA
Organism: Acanthosepion pharaonis; assembly: GCA_903632075.3. Taxonomy (NCBI): domain Eukaryota; kingdom Metazoa; phylum Mollusca; class Cephalopoda; order Sepiida; family Sepiidae; genus Acanthosepion; species Acanthosepion pharaonis. The sequence continues at coordinate 1,298,738 of CAHIKZ030003303.1, read as the reverse complement.
GTGGCCGGTTATCACACGGGGGATAAAATCGGTGCCTGTATATCAATACTAAAAAAAAAAAGAAACACGACTGAAGAATTTCAGTCACAGTGCATTTTTATGGGTCATTGACTCCCAACGAGTTGCCCAAGTTTGCTTGGAGATGAGTGATTTTATCATGTCACAAATTCTCGAGAATATTTGTCAACCGTGTTCGTTGCATTTCCTTAAGTGCAAATACACTTGTGAATGTTATGTTAATGTTAACGCATAGCTATGTGTTAATAAGCACATAGCTACAGGACAAGAGATGCCTAATGGATCCATGGCTGGAATATAAGAGTGGAATTCATAATATTCCAAAAGAATATTTGCGCTTAAGTGAATGTAAAGGTCACGGCTTGAATTCGAACTTGCCTCGCCGATTTCTCATTCCGAGCTGCAATACATCACATTGCACAAGCATCGATAAAACAGGACAGATGTTGAAGTGTTCCCTTTAAAGACAAAAGACTCGATCCTATAGATTTGGTTGGCAATCAATCTACTGTATAAATTAACGGCATCCTACTGTTGGAGTTCTTCTGCCAAGTCAATCATGAATCGAAAAAGAGACATGTTCACCCAAGAGTGCATCACGCACGGCGATTAATAAAAGGAAGAAGTACAGGTGAGAAGGAGTTTGAATCTAGAAATTGGTACAGCTTGGTTGAGATGTTTTACTTAAACCGTCGTAAACCCTCTAGCCTTGCACATTCTGATTACCTTGGTCACTACAAAATTATTGGAATAGGAAGATCCTCATTTCTCAGAAAACGTCTTAGACTTGTTCATTCCGTGCCATGCAGTTGATTCAAAAAGGGCGAAATGTAGCAGAACAAAACGGAATATATGTGACAGAATAAATCCCTGTGCATATATTTATATTATTTACATTATCCGAAATAATGTCCTCATCTTTGTTGCTATATTTATCACAACGTTTCGGCCGTTGTAAGCTCCGCCTTTTTTCATGTGGTTGGAATTCGAACCCTTTATTTCACTCGCTGAGGTAGACTGTTCAGAAACTTACAACAGCCGAAACGTTGTGATAAATATGGCGACAAAGAAGAGGACAATAGTCCGAATAATGTAAATTGTGTTCATAATACCTCATCTCAGAAATACAGACAGATATATGCATATATGTTTTCTTTGCAATTCGCTTAACGCCACGAAACGTTGTTCCTACACGTTACGTTAGGTACCTCCACAAAATTGCTACAAAAAAATATAGCATGAAAAAAAAACGATGTAATAAATTTTTATCGGCATATATATATTTCTTAAGAAGAAACACCAAAGTATTTTTGATTATTTTTAAAAATTTTACTCATTCTTATCAGGTCCGAAATTTTATTTAAAAAGTTGTTTATTTCTGTCATCAAAATTACTTAAAAAAAGTGCTATCAGCCATTTTTTTCTAATTTTGTAAACAAGTTAAAATCCTTGTTTATAATTATTTAAAAATTTAAAAATTTATTTGACTAAAATTAGCAAATTTAAAGATTATTTAAAATATTTTGAAAGAATGTTTTTTTTTTCGAATAAAAAATTGTTCGAAATAAAAAGTAGTGATCTGAACTTTTGTCATTTTTCAAATGCTGAGTGCCTGTCATCACATAACAGCTAACGTGAGATTCCGTTATCATACGGATGGTCATACGTGACGTAACTTTTTTTTTACGTGAATCAGCTTATGTACTACCCCGTAATTAGTAGATAATAAAAAACAAAAAATTAGCATTCCAATTTCCTTTATTTTGTTATTTTATTATTACTGGAACTTAAAACATAACTTTGTTGATACTATCTATAGAGATAATAAATACTATAAATAATGAAATCTGCGCTTAAACTCAAGCCACGTGACGTTTTATAGCTTGTGACCTTCATACTTTTTAATGACAAACCATTTACGTTTTTTATCAAAACAACATAACATTTCTTCATAAGGGGATCATTGGTCCAAATTATACAATTTTTCAAATCCCTAGACAATGACGAGCTAAGAAAGAGAAGTACAAAGGTGGATGGTGCCATTTATTTTTATAATTTTTTTCAATTTAATGAAAAAGTGTTAAAATTTCGATTTAAAATTAAAAAATGAGAAATTATTGTTTTTCAATTTTCATTGAAAAAATTTTTTTTTTCAAAAAATATTGTCTATATTCATACGAACAAATAAAGACAAATAAAAGCGTTTGAGATTAAATAGTATATTTGTTTTTATTGAGTTTTGTATGTTAAATTTCAGTTTTTCAGGTAATGGGTTCATTAAAAAAAACAAAAAAAACAAAACATGATTTACATTCTTCAAAGCCTTGTGCTTTAAATATTGTAATCACTAAAAACCGATGGTATGGAATTTTTTGAGTTTTTCATAAAATTAGATATGAAAATGTTAATAAAATAAAAAATAAATTTCTGCCATGACTTTAATAAAAAAAACATATTCATAATAATTTCGATCAACTGTGAATATTTTCTCAGTTTCATTAACATCTGACAATTATTTTTATTTTTACAAGATTTTCCAAATTAATAGGTATAATACCAAAAAAACGCGCTAAAAATTATCTATGTTATTTAGTATTCCTTATTGCAAAAAAAGATAAACAAGGTTTTTTAAATCAAAATTTAGAATATTCTAAAAAGATGGAAAAATTTTGAAAAATAATTAAAAAAAAATTTGGTCTATCCTCTTCAAAAAAACATAAGCATTTTGACGATAAAATTTTGTTTTCATAAATTTTGGCGTCTTTTTCATCAGACTATGCTCTATTTTTTTGCAATTTCGCGGAGGTACCTACGTTACGTAATTTTGATTGATTGGTTTTCTATGCCTTATCAACCCTTTGCGGGTTATTTAAAGCCAAAAAAATATTGTGAGAATGTAATTTTTTTTATTATTAAATAGTGATGATTTTAGTAATGCAGTACTACTAATTAACCCATAGCTGGAGGGAGGGAATGTTTTTTACCCGTAAATGAATGTCCAAGCTTACAGAAAAAGGTATACCTATGCACTGACCATGCTCAACGTTGCTTAACTTTGGTGATCTTACGAAAATTGATGTTTCAATGCGTAGTCGTATTTTTTTAATAATAGTTTAAGTTTACACACACTATGCGCAGGGAACTTCAAACAAGCATGTCTCGATCCTCACCTGGTACCCTATATTTTCGGTCTGTGACATATCTAAGCCGCACTTGTTAGCTCAATATACAAAATGAGTACTGTTCGGTGTGTCGTTCTTCTGCAAAGAGCCACCAGAAGAATTTATGAAAGGGTGTTGCAATAACTTGACAGGTTTTAATGTGAATTAAGTATTAAGTTTAAGTGTCTAGAATTTTTCTCTTTTTCTTTCAAATTTAGCGGACATTTGGGCGATATTATTTTTCACACATAATTACCCTGACTTAAATAACATGATCTAATAAAGAAATAAAGAAATTTTCACCAATAAGATTGATTTAGTTGCTGCAGTCTTGATCCGTATTAAAGACCATTATATATAACCCGTCTTAATGAAACACCTTATATATATATATATTGAGATGGAAGGAATACATTGAGTCAATAGCTTCGTCCACCGCAAGGAAAGTTGGCTCCCTGTGTGCAGGAAATTTATCTCGCAGTAGTCGATCCTTCAAATCTACAAATCAACCATTCGCCCTTGCATATGGTCAGGAGACCCTTCTGTTTGTCTCAAGGTCCTTGATAAAATCCAGAGACAGATATGGAATGTAATTGGCCCTGATCTGGCATCTCACCTGCAGTCGCTCTCTCACAGACGTGCTGTCGCCTCCCTCTGTCTTTTTTACAAATACTTTCACGGTAACTGCTCCGACGAGCTGTTTTCGGTGGTTCCCATACTTCATGATTTTAAGCGTTCAATTAGGCTCACCCTTTCACTGTTGAAACTGTTAAATGTAGTCGTCTCTTCTACTCGCCCGTGGAACTCCCTCCCCATTTGTTGTTTCCTTGATAGCTATAATCTCCAACTATTCAAATGTAATGTCAATCGACATCTCTAGATGCCTTGATCTATCCCTTATCCTTCTCTTCATCCTTTCCTCTATCACTCCTCTTTGCTCTCGCTCCAATTCTCTGTAACCCCTTGCGTGCTAGTGGCTTCCCGCCTTGCTTGGGTTAAAACGCTTTAATATATATATATATATATATATATATATATATATATATATATATATATATATGCATAAAATTTCGCGCATTTAATGCTGGTGTTAATAAAAAAGTGCTCGACGTAATATAACAGAACTATAAATTATATATTAATAAATATACATTTTTTCGTCATCAGTAGAACGACTCTGACTTTGATGCACAACGCAGTCTTCAGGTGCTGACTTCAGACTGTTCATTACATAATGTAAATATATCGGATTATCCTAATGGTTGGGTGTTTTATGAAGGAATTGCACTATAGGGAGAGATCGGTGCTCGCACGGTTGCGAGGGCTGAGGGGAATTTTTTTTTCCTGTCCCGGGCGTACGCGCTCGGGTCCCCCACTTAAAAAAAGGCCCTTGTGGCACATCTCGTCCTAGTGGCGGGGGGGCAGGGTAAATACCGTGTGTTTTCTTCGGAGGTGGCTTTTAGTTTCTTTCCTCCTTGTATTAAAATAATGTTTCAAATATACATGCATTTGTAGGCGGGAAAAATATGTGATAAGTAGTACACACACACACACACACACACACACACACACACACATATATATATATATATATATATATATATATATATATATATATATATATATGGGTGCTCCAATAACTTGAACCGATTATAATTGTGAATTAAGTTTAAGCGTCTAAAGATTACTTTTTTTTTTTCAGATTTGACGGATATTTGGGCGATATTATTTTTCACACATAATTGCCATGACTTAAATAACATGATCCAATAGATGATGAAATAAGTCTTTACGATCAACACTGATTTATTTACTGCTAACTTTGATCCGTCTTAATAAAGCTGCCTTATATATAATCCGTCTTAATGAAACACCCGTTATTTGGATTTCAGCAGAGGTTTGATATATAAATAACTTGCTCACTTATCAATTTCTGTAATTTACATTACTAGTAATATCTGCACTCTTTTTGAATAGAAATAACCAGATGCAAAAAAAAAAATCAAACTTTGTTTTATTTCTTTCTTCTTCTCATTTATCGGGAGCAACACATGAACGGGTTTATGCTAAAATAATGTATATTTTTAAGCGCAAAGGATGTCATTTGCGGACACTAACAAGACATTTGATCTGGATAAATGGATTCCATCTTTGTGTAACTCTGTTTCGTCCACCGTTGATTAGTAATTTAATCAGCACGTGCGTTACACAGGTATATAAAGGACCGTTACGCTTTGTCTACGATGGAAGACGGAAGAAATAAAAAAAAATCAAAGATGTAGTTTGGTTTTGATGAGAAAAAGATAGCGTGCGTAATAATAGTAATAAAAATAAGAGAAAAAAAGAGAGAAAAGAAAATTCGGTGATAACACTTTAGTGCATTTAATGTCTGCTTTAGTTAAAACTATTTTTATTCTCTTGACCGTAATTCTTTAAATAATGACTAGCGGCCATAATTATATGTGACTAGCAGCATGGCCCGACGTTGCCCGTGCTTGATTCAAAAATCGTACGACTCATACAGCAATCGCTATCACTTGACTTAAAATATTTTTGCTCTTTCTTGCCTTTAAAGGAGTGCCCTTTGCCGTGCTGATGTTGCTACATGCCTTACTTCTTGCCTATCTCACACTGGGAATTTTTTCTAAGCTTTATACTAAACATTAAATCTGTTACGAAAAAAGAACTAAAGAAAATGAACACAAAACGATCAGCTTTAAAAAAGGACTCGTAACTGGAAAAACCGAATGAAAAAAGAATGTTAACAACAAATAATTTTTCACACCCAACCCAGTTCTGTGGAATCAGAATCAACGTTGAGTTTAAACAAGCGAATGAGCCAATTGGAATAAAGTCCCATGCAGATTTAAATTTTTCCCACTTGTGAGGAAAGCAGCTATCGATTTTTTTTTGGATGCTAGCATGCTTGCTAACATTCGTGTCAGTCAGCTGTTGGCTCTCACGCTGGCCAATAGAATCTTCTTGCCTATTCCTGGCAGCCAGCTATAGGATCTCACTCTGGCCAGTAGAAAATGGCTGCAAACTACATGAAAAGTGCCGTAGAATCATGAAAAAATCGATTATTTCCACTATTGATGGGAGTTGGGAAATGCAAAGTTGGTCTTGGCCTTTCCGCTAACTTGGAACATGTGCATGCAAATTTTGGTGCACATCCGTCGAAAATTACATCCTGCCTTTTATAGATAGAGATGAACAGGAAAAGAGGTACGTCAGAGATGCTGTTTGAATTTAGTGTGCAAATGAAAGTATAAATAATCATAAGAAAGAAAGCAAGCAAGCAAGAAAGAAAGAAAGAAAGAAAGAAAGAAAGAAGAAATGTAAGAAAGAAAGAAAGAAAGAAAGAAGAAATGTAAGAAAGAAAGAAAGAAAGAGTTGGGTAGAATAGGCAATAATGATCTTATACGTTTAAGGTCTGCTTCAGTGAAATAAAAAACTTTTCATTTGAACCCTCTTCTTTAATTAAAGACATGCATTCACTTTATTGGTTGTTATTGCAATATTTTTGTAAAGTATTTAAGCTCAAATGTGTAACGCTTGTAATACGAGAATTTTCCACGGGATTATTTACCGTCATGGAACTTACCATGCGCTTATTCATCCATTAACTTAAGTATTAAGATTCATCAGAAAATTCAAATAGAAAATGACATCTCCATGGGTACTGATACCATTGAATACTTGGTCTCTATTTCGTCATTGAGACGCTTTAAACAACATTCTTATTTCTGTCTTTTTTGTGATATGCCCCCTCAGAAGGCGAGCGATCGTGACTCTCGGCAACGAACTTTATTTTATTGTACTAAGCAACCTTTGACACTTTGCCAAACGCTCTATTTCTCTATCTTAGGTCATACATTTACACAAAACGCTTAAAATGATGTAATAAATTTAATAACTAAGATACTTTGCTAAAAATGACCTAAAAAAAAACCCATTGTCAAACATATCTCATTACGTAAAGAATTTTTTTAAATCAATTCGCCCCAAGCGATAATGCTATTAAGACGCAAAGGATTTCTGGGAGTGAAAAAGAATGGGAAGACTTTAGAAGGAACTGGAAATCGAATCTTGAACAGGAAACACGGGATAAATCTCTACACCTATTCAAAAAATCGTAAAGAATTGTTAACACTAGGACAATAGGCAGACCTATCTAGTCCTATTGTGTGGAAAATAATAGTGAATAACATTTCAGAGTTTAGTCGGAGACAGAATTATAGAACTGCAGTAGGCTTTAGAAGGGACCGTAAATCCAGTCCTAAAAAGGAAACAATGGATAAATCTTTACTCTTGTTCGGGAAGAGTATTGTTTGGTTGTTCCTTGTTTAGCGGCATGTCGGCTTCTATGGATTATTTAATGCCGAAATCTAAGTATTTTTTAACCTTTTTTTTTTTTTAGATAACAATGGTTTTGTGCTACAAGTCTTACTAATTAACAGAGGGAAGAATTTGTGGATTCGTAGATTAAGGAAGTGAATATAACGAACCTAACGGGTATTAGAACTTGAATTGGAACTTATCCATGGTAATCAGAACTTATCGTATGGTAACTGGTGTTTCAACGTGATATGGTTGTAAGCCCTATTATTATTATTATTATTATTATTATTATTATTATTATTAGATAGATAGATAGATAGATAGATAGATAGATAGATAAGGGAGTAAATTAAATTTAATTAATCGATTCTGTGATGCTTTAAAATGACCCATCTATTTGCACTGTGTCTGGAAGAAGGCCAAAATAATTTAGGGCCTTTCACTGACATCGAATTCAGTTGCAATCGTTTGTGAAGTATCGTTGTATAGCATAAACCAAGCAACAATTGCAAGTTTTGCAAATCACACAGACACACACACATATATATATATATATTTAGGCAGCAATTTTTCATTAATGCATGTTTCATCAAATAATATAGGCAAGTTTTGTCTATTTATTTTAAGTAAATTCCTTTCATATTGTCTGATAAGCTTAATCACATTATTGTTGAAAGACGAAAGGAAATCACCATATTGATACATTTTTAAATCCAATCTAAGCTTTCGGCTTACACACACCATTATCAAAGATTACAACTTCAATAAAACAAACAGACAGACGAAACAACAATGATAGTACGTCCTTGCTGCATGAAAATTTCCAAGTAACGACAAACTCGTATATACGACACGTGGAATCGAAAATCGCATCGCAGCTCGTGACGTCACACATGACGACGCGAGAGTGGAAAACGAGAAGTATTAAGTATGGGAAGCCGTTGGTATAAACCAATGGCTTCTGTTATCAATTATAAGCATTTAAGAATATTTGTGGAGATTTCATAGTTTATTTTGCTCAAGTTAGGTTTCAACTGTTTTATGTATATAGCTTCAAGAATTTTAAAATTTTGTTTATTGTTTTCATGTTTAAGTATGGTTGTGTTGTCAACAAGGATTTTCCGGAATTGAGTACGCGGTCAGGCATGTTGTTTTAAATGTCTAAAAATGTTAGAGTTATCATTTAAATGTAGAGTCAAGTTGCCTCTATTATTTATTGAAATATGCATTGATATATATATATATATATATATATATATATATATATATATATATATATATATATATATTTTTTTTTGATAGAGACATACATGTATGATGTAAGGTTTTCAGGCGGCAGAATGTCGTGATTCAGACGCAAATAAAACAGCGGATCTTTATCATTTAGAGAACAAGGAAAATACATTGGTCACTCATCTAGATCTCATCGTAATAACAAATAATAATAATATTCATTTATGATTTAAAAAAAGAAAGGTCTGAACTGGATGATAGCCGAACCTATCTACTCCTGTTGAACTGTGTTCGAAACCCTTCTCTGCAAAGCAGTACAGAGGCTGCAGTTAACATAAAGAAGCTGGATTAAACTTAGACTTCTTAAAGGAAGTATAGAGATACGCATTGGTCCGAAATAGTTTTGGGAATCTCTGTAAGGAAATATATTTTAACGTTGCATCGCATAAATTCTTCAGCAAAGAACCAGGACATTGCCGTATTGATCTTACAAGAACCGAACGATGAAAGTATCTAGAGCGAGTAAACCTTCGGCATCTCTCGTGCGTAACATATTTGGTGTCTGGTGGGGTAATTCTCGATTTATTGCACATTTAATACCATTACTTGTGGAGATCTTGTAAATTTTCTTCGATTCGATTAGCCGGAATTGTTTCTATCTCGTTTCTCTTGAAGAACTTGTATACGAATCAGGCGGCGATATGTTCAGCGTAAGTAGTGTTTTTATATTGCTACTTCTTTTACAGTTCGAAGTTTGTGCCTTTTAAGTGAAGACAAAATATACAAAAAATAACCAAGATAATAACTCGATAAAAATACGTATATACACAAGGAATGAAACTTTATTGTTTTAGTAATAGTTTAAGGGTAAAATGATTACTTCACAGAAAACGATGTAATCGAATAAGATGCAATGGTTGCTGGAAAAATGTCTTCCTTGTTCTGTGAAAGTAAAGAAAAACAGTTTTATCTTGAATCTCAGTATGAACGTGTATACGCGGGCACTGACGCACAAAAGCTATAACGCATGCCCACAGATGCGTTTTTTTTTTCTAGCTGTCTTCCTTGGACTTTATGGTGAGGAACTCTCCGTGTGGTTCGGCTCAAAGTCAAACTGGAACAGGTCAAGTAAAAATAGCAATTACTTCCTTTTTTTTTATTTCATACAAAGCAAGGCAATAAAGTTACTAAGACGCAAAAGATTACTGTGTGTTAGAGAAACGGAGAAAAATACTCTTATGGGGAGAGAATAATAAAAAAAAGCAGAATTAAGTCGGTAGAAAATAACGATTCACATTACATTTAAATTTTTGAAGATGAAACCTGACTGGGTAGCAAGAAGGACAGGATATAGTTCCACAAGCAAGAAATGCGATAGAAGAAAGGTTTAGCATAGAACTTACGGCTACATCTAAATTTCTAACTTGTACTGCGCTGAAAGTCGTACAGACGAGGCACTATTAACGAAAGTATTATTTATTTGTACAATGGTAAAAAATGTGGCTCAAGTACAAAATCGGTATTTGGGAAAAGGACGATGTTCTTCTGTCTTAACATTAAACTTTAGCCACAAAAACTGACCCAGTCATACAAACAATATTCCTTGCACCAAAACAACACATTCTTACGTGCCTTTCTTACTACATCCACCATAATACCTCATTGTCTCTATGAAAATCCTAACTAGTACAATTCATTCTCTGTTGGTGGGGAATAAAACAACAATTAAAAAAAAAAACAATGAATATTTACAATATGAATACAGTCTACTTCCATGAAAATAAACAAAATCATGTTAGTAATAAAACCCTCCACAATCTTTAAATGTAGCAGAAACATAAGTTAACTGGACGAAATTAATGCGGGACTATAATAATATAAACCATTAATTCATCTCAAGCACTCACACAGACACACACTAATTCAGACACAACAACAAATACGAAAAACACTCACGCCCCGCATCCACCAGCGAACTGACATCACTGACCACCTAACGAGGGAGGGGATGGGGAATTAAATTAAAGAAAACATAGGGACAGAAATAAAAGGGGCCAATGAGCATACATAGCCTAGCTAAGTTAACTGGGAAAAGAAGCTAATATTTTTTTTCGATTTCATCAAGAATCTCTAAATGTATAGCAGGTACACTAAACTATATGTGGGAGCAATATTCAAAACATAGACGAATGGTAAACATATAAATATGTAAGATTCTGGAGAGAAAAATATTTAAATGAGACCTATTTAAATGAGAGCTATGGTCAGAAAGATGTAGTGTGAGTTTTCTTGTGAAACAGGTTGTAGTTTAGCCTATATAATTGTTTACGAATTTTGATTGATCTGGAATACAATGGACATTTAAATTCGTAAATAATATTTGCTGTATCTAATTTTGTTCTAAAAGGTATGACATATTCAATGTAATGCGCATGAAAGAAGGATTCCTGCCTAAATACACACACACACACACACACACACACACACACACACATATATATATATATATATATATATATATATATATATAGTTTTAAGGTATACTATATTTATGGGATAAAGTGCTCAATATAAATATATAAGTGAACATTGAAGTGAACACTCAGAGGCGACAGGCTGTTTCATGATGGACGCAATCGTCAGGCCGCCGGATGAAACAACCTGTCGCCTCTGAGTGTTCACTTCAATGTTCACTATATATATATATATATATATATATATATATATATATATATATATATAAACGGAGGTCTTTACACTCTCCTTTTTTGCAAGAACTGAAAACTAAACACAAGACTGTGCCTTTTTAAGCGTCAATCTATGACAATGCCATTTAACTGAATTGTATCATTTGTCTAGAATTAATTGCTATTATTTTTTTTTAAATAAATCAGAAAAGTCTTTAAAAAACATTTGTTTCCAAATCTTTTGCATCATTTTTATATGTGGAAAAAAGTCTCTGTCTCGCATTCCAGAATGTATGTAGAAGCGAACAGTAAAAAAAAAAATGTATTTTAAATCGAAATATAAATGTTTACAGGCGGATAATAGCTCTAAAAATACTCATATGTCTAAGAGAATCGAATTAAAATATAGATAAAAGAATTTTTTAAATATTAACATATAACTCCACCACTTTTAGCATTTGATTTTTTTTATTTTAGGAAATTATGATATTTTTGCTTTTATCTAATTTTTAAATTTTATTTTTAAATAAGTAACAACCTGTTTAAAACTGGGGGACATGGATATAAAAAGATTAAGGAAATAAATACGAAAAAGCAAATAACGAAAAAGAAAAAAAAAAAAAAAAAAACAGGCTTATGTTAATGTGATTATTTAGGAAACATTTCACATTTTGTGACATAAGTATTTTTATTATTTATTAAATGAACGCAATGTCGATTTTGACTCGTATTTTTCTCGCAATCTTATTTAGGCAGTCAATTGATTGCATCCTCGACATTGCTCGCGTCGCCAATGAATGAAAAAATCTCTTCCAAAGAATGTGGTCTTTTCTGCACAAGTCTTCACCACTATAATAAAATCATATTCACGCGTAGTCTGACTGTTCAGTTATATATATATATATATATATATATATATATATATATATATATATATATATATATATATATATATATATAATAAAATCTTTCAAAGCAAAGCAAAATAACAGCGTGTGTGTTTCTAGCTTTTTTTACAAAGAAAATTAGTGACATCTTCTCTCATATCTTCCTTCTCTCTTTTTCTCTCTATGGGTTTCTTCTCTACCCCTTCGATATCAATATATAACTTCCGTTAAGTTAACCATTTAAATGTGTCAATATCTGCTAACTCACTCATGTCTTCTCTTTCCCCCCTCACTTCCTCAATTCGTTAATTTACATATGTTTAATACGGCCCGTCAAAAATGTGTAAATTTTCTTTTCATTTTTTGTTTGGAAGTAAAGTCTGATGATCCGCAGTCCTTTTAAAAGGGCTTGTGGTGAAATAATTTATTACATGGAACCTTAAAGTGGTCTGTTTTTTTTAAATTATTTGCTCTGGATTTACATTGAGCTCTCTGGATTTTATCCTCCTTAGGTTTACCCATACAGATTACCTAGTTTTTCATAAACTATATATATATATATATATATATATAATAATTCCTAAAGAATCAGGAACTTTACTTTTTATCTTAGTTACTCGATTGTTTTTTTTTTCTTTTGATTGGAAATTTAAGGCATTGGACGGTTCTTTCGTCCCGTTCGGATTATTCGAGTTCTATCTTTAACTTTCCAATTTTTTCCCAGATACCAATTTGTTTTGATATATTTATATTTGCGAATTGTGTCATCCGAGGTTATTCACCAACCGAGTATAGTTACTAGTATATATATATATATATATATGTGTGTGTGTGTGTGTGTGTGTGTGTGTACAGAGAGAGAGAGAGAGACAGACAGGCAGTCAGAGATGTGTGAGTGTGTGGGTGCTTGCGTGTGTGTGACAGAAATATTGAAGCCATTACTTTGAAGAAAGATCTTAAGATAATAATAATTTTAAACTGATGAAAATATGTGAATTTATAACTACACGTACCATTTGTGATTGTAGGGGAAGCTTTAATAACAGTAAGAAAATCGTAATATACAAAGATGATGCCTTGTTTGATGTTCTTTTCAAAAGCCATTTATAAAGCCATTTCAGCGACTGTCTTCTGGACTAAATGACAAGGGAATGCATTAGCAGTGAGTGGTAGCTATTAAAAAGATTCCACTAGTCTTCTGTCATCTAGAAGTTGGAGGCCAAATAAAGAAAAGAAAAAATGCCAACGGTCTCGTCATAGACAAATTATTGGCGCCCATAGAACAGGACAATGTATAAAAACGGGCGTGGTGGTGGGGGAGAAAAAGAAAAAAAAGGAAGCGATTTAAAAAAGGAATGAAAAGGAACGGACGAAATATAAAAGCCATAAGTTAATGGCGAAAAATATGGCGGACAACTTTAATGGATCCCAAACTAAAACGATAAAAGGCGGGAAAAGAGAACCGTACAAAATATAAAATTAAGTAAATTAAAAATAAATGAATGCTAAGAAGAAATTTATTTCAGAAGCCATCGAAGTTTTTGAGTATCACATTTTAATTCTTCTTTTTTTATAAGTGTATAAATAGACAGTGTTTAAATCTCTTTTAAGAATTTGGGAAATCAAAGGAAACGGGAGTATTTAAAATTGTATGAAAAGCAAACGAAGAAAAACATGTTTGAAAACAACGATAAATGTTTTATTGAAACTAACTGAAGTGCCGTATTTTAAAGACTTGTCAATAAATCTAATGGAGGAATTTTTTTTTCAAGATTAGTAAATAAATGAATAAAGACGTTAGACTTATTCTTAAAATGTGTCATAATTTTTTTACTTTGGAAAATTTTTATATCAGTTTGAATACGTCAGAATAGTACCGATATCCTCGTATATAAGTCGAGCCACTGTACAGATTTTCTTCTTCTATCTGTCGTTAACCTTCAGGACTTGGGCGATCATAGTTCTCCACAACTTCCAAACATACTTCTCTTTATAAGCTTTGTCATTTTACAACCTGTCATCTTCTTTCTGCCATCCGTTAACATAAGTTCGTCAGATTTGCTGACTCACTTCCTCGTCATGTTCCTCTTCTTTTCCTGAGAGTGTCAAACTTTCCAAACCCACTTTCTTCATTATGTATCCCAGACATTTCAGCTTTCTTTTCCTGATTCTAAGTATTAGTGTCATTTTATGTTTTTACCCATACTATTCTCAGCATCCTTCTGTAGAACTACATTTCGATTGCCTGAAGTTTATTCTTCATTTCTGAGGAGTGTCCAGCATCTATTGCTCTAGCGGAGGGTTAATAATACATAACAGCTCATCGCACTTGTCTTTGTTTCTAAGGAAAATTTTTCTAGTTCTTAATACTTTGCTTATCTTTTGAAAGGCAACTTTTTCTATACCAGTGTCTCCTCAGTTTCCGGTGTTACATTTTTACTTCCGCTGTGCTTTTTGTGCTTTCCTTGATTTTAGCATCTTCATTTCTTAGTTGGCATCTTCTGACTACATTGCAGGCTCTCTTTTTGATAACAGACGATAATGGTTACGCTCCCAGTCACATAAATACAATAGAAAATACTGTTTGTTCGTCTGCAGTTGGAGATTTGTCTTCAACTGTGCTTGTCAAGCTCTCTGCCTCCGGGCAGAGATGATCCCCAGACAAAACTATGTCGAAGGGTAGAGTCTCGTCTCGGGAAACAGCTACCCGAGCCCGTTTTACACACAGTCTAAGCGGAATTTTTGGTTGAGTTTACGGGTTCGGATAGCCCACATTAAATTCGGCCTTGTGCCACATTTGACCGCTTGGGGTGGTTGGTAGATATTCTGCACTTGGAGATTCATTGTGGCATTTACTTGACTCATTTCTAGCAATTGACTACTTCTATGCACCGCTGGCGAATCTTATATGTGTTGTTCTTGTCCTAAGTATTATCGTTCATTACCAACCTTCGTTTGATTATTCTATTCAGTAACCTTCCCTAGGTTACAATAGATTTAAATATGGAATATTGCTGCCACATATGGTCCAGTGCTCCTGCTTTGTTTAAAATTGTTTGATAAAATCCAAAGATGAATCAGCAATATTATTGGTCTTGACCAGGTGTCTCGGCTTCATTCACTCCCCCACCGCCATAAAGTTGCCTCCCTTTGCCCTTTCTTTAAATACTTCTATGATAATTGTTCAGATAAGCTCTTTCCTCTGGCACAGACTTTATGGATTTAAACGTCGTACTATATTAGCAACATGTTTCCCATCAGTCTACAGTTGAATTGGCTTGATGTAAGTTCTATGCTAATAGTTCCTTTTCTCTCTTCTCATTCATGGAACTCTCTTCCAGCATCTTGCTTTCCAGATACATTTGACCGTCAAAAATTTAAATACGATGTCTGTTGTTATCTACTGTCTTTTATTGTTCTCGATCCTCAATAATATTTCCCTTTCCTATTTTTCTCACATTCATTAATCCCTTGTGTCTTAGGGGCTTTATGGCCTTACATAGGATGAATTCGATTAAAAAATTATTTATTCTCATTTACCTTTCATAGAAAAGGATTAATATTACATTGGAAATCTCATAAGCTTACATCTGAAATGGCTAGGTATAACGTCAAGTTTTATGCTAAAAAGATTATTTTAACGTACCTTTCGTTTGTGTATCTATCTTCCGGCTTCTTGATTTCCAGACCAGTTTGATATTCAAAAATTTAAATGAAATCTCACACGTTATCTTCTATTTTCTTAATTCAGGTTCTTTTATTGTCCTATCACTTCATAGTATATTTTTTCTCATATTTTCTAACACTCCGTAACCCCTTGCGTCTTAGTGGCTTTATTACCTTCCTTGGAGCGAAATAATTAAAATGAAAGTTCAACACTCTCTTGAAATTGGCCAAAAATTGCACTGATA
>CAHIKZ030003303.1:1185000-1277500 GCA_903632075.3 Acanthosepion pharaonis | reverse complement strand
TAAATGGCAATTTCGATCTTTCTTTAGTTGCCGCCTAAATCCGTGAACCAATACTGATGAAATTGCATACATGCTAAACTAACATCCATTTTGTTACTAGGTTAATAGATTTTTGCTTTGTAAAAATCTATAATGGGGCCGCTAAGGAGCTTAGATCGCAGGGAACCGCTGTCTCCTACGCGAAACGCTGTTTACATGTTTATCACTGTTTATAATCAAGGGAGATAATTGGTCTCGCAAACATTTTAGGAATTAAGATACACACGTTACAAAATAGTAACTCTTATAAAGCTTAAAATTCCAGACAGATATGGATCTTTGTTCGATTTTTAACCTTTAGGGGACATCATCTCAACAAATCGCGGGTTATTTTCTAAATAAAATCTTTATTTAACACATTAATTTAGCATAATCTGTCTTTGAATACGATCTCCATGGTGTGTTTACATTGCCAAAATATAATTTGATGCGATTTCTTTAAAAATAAATATGATTACACTGCTTTAGGGTTCCTTCTTCTCGCCTCCGGGTCTTACACACATGGATCACTGCGATTAGAATTTAATTTAATATGAATTTAATTCGTTTCAAATTTAGCCATGTGCATCATTAAATTCGTCAGGCTCGAATTTATTAAATACAAAGAAATTGGCTGGATCCATTCGGCCATTTAAGCGTAATTTAACATTTAAATTGTAGTTATTTGCGAATAGAAACTTTACTTAAGCTCATATTTCAACCTACCCCTAAAAAGGCATAACATAGTTGTGATAGACAACCTGTTTGAAGGACATTTTCGTAAAAAAAATTAGCTGTGTAAATAGACATCCTTCTTTAAAAATCGAAACGTCCTTAATCGGCGGCATGAGTCATGTATCCTTCCCCGTTAAGTTTACTTCTAATTATGGCGGTTTAATTAGACAATATATTTTGTGAATAGCCTAACACTAGCAGTACTCCTTCAGAATCTGCACCTTAGGATTGGAGAACCGTGATGCCGTAAGAAACCTGGATCCACACGACTTACAGTTAAGAAGCTGATGCCAAAAGTCTTGGAGGTGGTAATTCTGAATGGCAAAGCAAGCGGTGAAGCTGTATTTATTCCGAAAATTTCTACTTATTCCCTCAGATATGCCTTTCTAGTGGTTTAAATTCTCGGTGAAAACTGAGTTTTGCAATCAGCATTAACAAAGCCCAGGGTCAGTCCTTGGATGTTGAAGTCCTTAACTTTACAGAACCGGTTTTCTCTCATAGCCGGCTTCATGCAGGATGTTCAAGAGTCGGCAATCCCAATCATTTATTCATTCATGCCCCAAAGACCAAAAACGTTGTTTATCAAGAGGCTCTAAAAACTTGATACGAAACACCCAATCATCAGGTTTTTATGATTTAACTGTACTATCTTTCAGTGTTGTAAATCTTTTGTTAATGTTAGTCTATTTGTAAATCTATATATAAATCTATTTTACGTCTATTGTTAAACTATATGTCAGTCTATTTGTACATCTATTGTAAATTTATTTTAACACTGGCCTTCTTAAAGACGATATTGTCTGTGAACGCATAAATACTCTTTTCAGGGATACTGACTTTTAATAACTTTCGGATAACCGATTTGTCTATTATTAGGCAAGTCACTTTCCGATTTGCTATTCATAACTTATTGGTATTTTCTCAAAATATCCTAGGGAGGACGTTTGTGTAATCTCTGTGAATGCATAAAAGACCTTTGCAGTGCAACTTACTTCGAATTGTTACTTTCGGATAAGCGAAAAAAGGATATGAGAACGGGAAATGGGAATAACATGTGCTTTTCCAAGAATTAACCGGTACGTCAGCTACTATATATATATATATATATATATATATATATATAATAAAAAAGGCTTACACACTAATATTCCATGGTCATAATTTATTCCATTGGAATCGTAAATACGATCCAATTCATCAGACCTACAAATTCAAAAAAAGGAAAACAGAAAAAACAACTCCGGAAATAAAAACAGAATTTAGAGAGAGTGTAAGTATGAGGAGGAGGGAGATTAAACCTTAACAGGAAGGGGTTTAATTAAGAAAAAAAAAGAATGTTGACGGATGTATAAAGATACATTTCGTGGTGACAAACACACACCATAGACAATTTAATGTTAGAAAAAGAGTGGGGGAAGACGAAGTGGAGGAGAGAGATGGGACGAAGGAAAGTGAAATTGCGTTTACTTAAAGGTCCGCTTTGTAATTGAGAAAATTTGACAAATTTAATATCGAGGTTACAAATCAAATATAAACATATAAAAAATAAATATAACGATTATCTAATCCAGCAAGGACCTATATTTTTATGTTCAAAAACACATGCGAATGCACACATACACAATAACATATACACGTATATATTATATCCTTACTCTGTCCTGGACATTGAGTTCTACCTGGATTCTTCCTCTTGAAATTTTATTCTAAAAATATACATGTATGTGTATTTATATATTTCGCATACGTATGTACATTTACCACTATATATATATATATATATATATATATATATATATATATATATATATATATATATATATATATATATATATATATATATATATATATATATATATATATACGTATGTATGTATATATAAATAAAAAGAAAGAACAGTAAGATATATAATCCAGTGTTCTTATAGATATTTATATTTTTACAAAATAGTGCTCAATGTAAATTTACAGAGCATTAATATTATAAATTAATTGATTTAAAATATGGTTTTTTCCGCTAAACAGTTCTAACCATGTTTCAAAAATGGAACCTAAAAGCTACGAATTTAATTTTGTAATTAAATTAAAGACATTAGTTCCATTTCATCCTCAATTTTTGGTACCTTTTAAATTACTGGGTTTTAAAGACACAGCTAAAATCATAATTCACGTTTCCAAGGTTACAGATAAAACCACTTTCACTAGACTAGGGGTGTTTGTGTGTTCATTATGTCTATGTTTTGATGTATCAGTTATTTGTTACGGTTCGGAGGGGGTAGGGGGTATTTTTCAATGAAATCTAACATCAGTTCAATCAGTTTTTTTTTAATTTTATTGTTAACGGCAAAAATTCTTCCGGCATTTTTTCCCCTATTTTTTATATTTAAAGATTTTTGGTGGGTGTTTAGTTTAGAATACGCTTTATTTAACTACGATTTGAAATTTTTTCACTTTTAATTTTTAATATACTATATTTGTTTTAAGAACAATTACATTTATTAGAATTCCTTACAGTATGTAGAATTATTTTCACTTCAAATATAAGTATGTATATTATTAGGTTACAATTTTTTTTTAAAGTAAAATGTATGACCATCACGGCAAAATATAGCTACTTACTTTCACTGATTTAGTAAACTTTTATTTTTTATATAAACCTAGTGATATATTGTTTCTCATGTAAGTACAAAAGACATGGGTCATTCAAAAGCTTACACCATCTAGCATTTCCTATTAATTTCATTTTACTGTAGGTGTTTTATTGGATTCTTTTAAGTTCGTGTAGTACTAATAGGGAGGTCTTTAGGTTAGAAAACGTTTTATTTAATTACAATTTAAAAGAAGTTTATTTTAAAGATGTGAGTAAAATTGTAATTAAACAAAATGAATTCTAACCTAAACTTCTTTTTTCGATTTTATCAAGGACCTCTAAATGTATAGCAGATACACTAGACTATATGTGACAGCAATATTCAAAACATAGACGAATGGTAAACATATAAATATGCAAGATAGATTCTGGAGATAAAAATATTGTCTTGCACGACACAATAAACCGACTTTCTTGACAGCAGACAGAGCAATGGATTCAATATTCTCTTCTTACTTCACATCAACCGAAAATGTTAGCGGGAGAAGGCACCATGCGTCACTCACATGGAGGTTAGCAAGAGCCATACTGATGAAAGGCGGTAAGGGGTCTTTTGGATGATTAATAGAGTGAAGTTTCGTTTTTGAAGGCGTTAAAATTAACAAGCCCCAACTTGCCACAGTTACCAACAATTTCTGGCTATTTTTTAGATCACATGTCAATTTCACCTTATCGATCATCTTTTCCTAACCCTAACCCTAACCCTATTTCTCGCATATTCAGGTCGGTAGATGAAAGTATCTAATATATTGTTTAATACATAAAAAGGGAATTTCATTTGCATTTTCCTGATGTTAAGCATATGTTTCTTCTTCATTTCATTTCTCTCCTTTTGGAGTTCGTCGTTGCTCGTATGTTCGGCCCATCATTTCCTTAGCATTCTCTTTCGAACCACATTTCTGTTGCTTCAAGTCTCTTCTTCATCTTTGAGAATATCCAGCATTCGCTGCCATGCCGGAAGACACATATCACTTAACGGTTCACAACTCTTTTCTTTGTTTGCAACGAACCTTTCTCGTGTAAATGAAAAATCCCTTCCCAAAATACTTCTGTAAACATTAATATATGCTAAATAATGTAGTTTGGATGAGTCTCTATTACTACGACGTCACTTGTACAACTCCAAGATACCGCTGGTTCAATCCGCCGTTCTTGATTTCCCAAACACTTCACAACGTATCATCCCGTCTGTTTTTCCATCCTCTTCAATGCTTCAGCTCTCTTTTATCAGGCCAATTCCGCGATCACCCAACCAATCAGCGTTCTTCGCTTTTGTTCTTAGTTACCAATGCAAATAACCTCCTCTATTTCGACCAATCAGCACACGACTTGCTATCGGTGGAAGCATGCCAAACTGTACAAAAACTCACGTTACTGCACATACTGCTACAAGTGGTAGGCGGGAGAGTAATGCCAGTTTCACGGAGCATGTTAAGGTAAGACCCTTATTTGTCTATGCACCACTCTGGCTCGCTTTCTTCCACGGGGCTGTTCACGACAAATAATTATATAAATATCTATATATTAATTACCAGTAATATATAGATATTAATATCTATATATTACTTACTTGTGATTAATATTTATATATTACTTACCTGTGAACCCCTCCTCACCACCAAAACAAGTTTTACGAATATCGCCTGAAGATACACCAAAAGCCAGTTATCGAGAAACAACTTAAGATGTTAAGACTCGCCTAACAAACGCAAACTGTCACGGGTCCATATAAGCGGGTTGGGAGAAAGAAGCAGTCCTGTATTCAGAAACCAGATAAAAATACTGTTATTCCTTTTTAACACATTTGAACTTTTCGAGTTATTACTTTATTTTCTTTTACATATACTTGTGCGGTATTACCCTTGTTCGGACTCGACTTGCATTACGGCCCGGCGACTGACTGATTTCGTCTACCTAAGATCAAATCACAACGTGGGTAGGTTAGACTAGAAATCAAATCAGTTACTTCGGTAACCAGACGTTGGAGGCGAGCTGGGAACGAGAAGGCTGATACCAAATCTAACCAGATTCCCATCCGAATCAGCAAAAGTTTAGAACGTCACATTTGGTGCCGCGACCAATACCAAGTCAGTTGGTCGTCACCGGACAGGATAGGACGTCGACGGCACGGAGACAGACGGGGTGACGTCACAATTGGCGCCGCGACCAAGACCGCACGACGGGCGCGGCCAGGCAGACATCACGATTGGCGCAGCGACCCCGGGGTGACGTAACAATTGGTGCCGTGACCAGGAAAGCACGACGGGCGCAGCCAGGCAGACGTCACGATTGGCGCAGCGACCCCGGGGTGACGTCACACAGCACAGCTGAAGACGAATCTCCAACTTTACACAAATTCCCGAAGCAAGGATATTTACCTCACCTCCTCGCGGGACAGGATGTGGGACAAGGCAGTTTTTTAATGCGGGGCAAAACCGAGGCCGTAGACTCGGGCAAGAATTCCGCATAGATACCGTATACACAGGGTCGGGTAGCTGTCTACCACTCCAGACGAGACTCTGCCCTTCGGTATGGCCGCGTCTGGGTTCCTCTCCGCCCGAAGGCAGAGAGTTCGACCAGCTGAGCTGAAGACGAATCTCCAACTAATTGTCGAAGCAAGGTTATTTACCTTACCTCCCCGCGAGGCAGTATGTGGTACAAGGTCGTTTTTTAATGCGTGGTAAAACCGAGCCCGTAGGCTCGAGCAAAAATTCACCGTAGACCCCGTAATTGCCGAAGCAAACCCCCAGGTATATTCTGTTCTCACTATATAAATCTTCTGACATATAGGCGATAGGGTATGTGGGACATTCCATTACAACACCTACCCTTGTGCTAATTTTCCCATGAAGTTATACTCCATACCTTGTGTTTTGGGGTCAGGACATAATTGTTTGTCTTTTTTCCTCTTCCTAGGACTTGTCCGTCTCACCGTCTTTTTTATTTCGTTTCTATGCGTGAATTTTACGTCTGCATCTTTTGAAATAAAGAAAAAACAAATAAAGGAAACAAAACAAAACTGTACAAAAAACTGTCCATCTTTCCAAGAGTTAGATTTTGATTGCATTCTTTTTCTGTGAAATGTTTATTTCTTTGCCGCCTCAAACTCCGCACATTTCGCTTGGAAACGGTCAAGACAATAATTTACGACCACAGATCTTTTCCGTCTAATTCAAATGATCCAATATGACTGCACCTTTCTTGAAGAAACACCTTTATGTGATCCTTTTTCCTCCAGCTCTCGGAGATTTGGCTATTTGGAGCTGTTGAATAATTACAACTTGCATTCGACACAGTGACGAAAACAAAGGCGCAATTTCCAGAAAGGCGCGAAAATCTCTTTTGTCTGGTGGATCATTAAATTTTAAAACGTCTTTTAATGTCTCCCTTGATTATACTAAAAGCCTTTATTCGAATTCCGTGCCAATCACGAGAAAAATAACAGAAAACAAGGAAAGTGTTTCATTTAGCGAGATTGAACGGGGAAGGTCTTGACAAAAGAAATGGTCACTATTAGTGTTAAAGTGGATAATATCTATTTTCACACTAAGTCGATGGAATTACTGACTTCGTGGTCCTATTTTTTATATCTCAGTCTTCGATTTCTAAAGAAAAAAGATAATGAACGTCGGAAATCGCCAATGATCGATGGAGATGGATTGGGATTTTTAATTTCTATGAATTATTATTCTTTTCTATGTTTTTACCATTGTGTTTTGGAATGACAAATTAGAAAAAAATCGATGTAACAAGTTTGTGGTGTCTTCAGTTCTATATCTATACTGATGAGACAACTATTTACTCCTTAATTTGGCAGCTGATCTGATTTTTTTTTAAAAAAAAGATAATTTTTTTCTATTTTGCTGGCATAGAAGTTAAAACATTTCTCTCTCCTTTCTTTCCTTATTTCTATCTTTTATTTTCACACTGAAACCAAGTAGCGTCTCTAATATATCAATTCCTTGTTCTTACGAGGCCAAACCACAATGGTCCATTATTTGTGAAATATTGGCAGGACGTAACGGTCGTGCTAACTAACTTACTAACTAACTAACGAAGGGAGGTACAAGCATAATCATAATAGAGATATACTCTAAAAGGGGAGACATAAAAGGAAACTTCGATTGCAATTATGAATTGAAAAGAAAAATTATGTAGGGACGCTAAATTTTAAAATGTCTTTCTTTCGATTTCTCTAGAATAATTTCTCTTTGGCCATCTCAAATTTATGCAACCGAAATGTTACCCTTTTTTATGCTCTTAATCAAGGAATGCAGTCGGCTTAATCAGAAGATTGTTGACAGAGCAAAACAGCTTGTGTTGGAAACTTTAAAATCAGGCGGTACTATTCATTAATAAAGCCAGTAGGACACAAGGGTTTACTGAGTGTTAGAGAATATAAGAAAATCCACTATTAAGGAGAGAGAGCAATAGAAGAACAAAATTTTAAAAAAAAGACAAAAAGTAACATTTGACATTGGGTTTAAATTTTCTGAAGATCAGCGTTGACTGGGAAGCAAGGAGCAGGAAGAGATCTTAAAAAAAGAAAGAAGTGCAACAGAAGAAATTGTTAGAACAGAAGTTATGGTTACATCTAGGCATTTCACCTGTAAAATGATGAAACTGACTTTGACGCCGATCAAGTACTGTGCTTATAAAATCTAGGCACAATAAAATCATAAAATCTAGGCACAATAGGAAAAAACTCACCATAACAATTACGATGAAAGTAGTTATAGAAAAGACGCTACGTTTCGGCGATGGGAATGAGACCAAAGCCGAGATGCCAGGTCAGGACTAATAACATTGCCGATTATTCTTCGCATTTTATCAAGAATCTTTAAATATATAGCAGGGTCACCCGACCAGATGTGACAGCAATATTCAAACCAAGGACGAATGGTAGACTTATAAAAAATATGTAAGGTAGGTTCTGTCAAGAAAAGTTGTCAAGCACGATATAGTGTCACAAATTCATGTACCAATTTACTGTTTCCAGTTCATGTCAGTTGAAAACGTCCGAGAAAATGCAAGGAGTTACTCTCATGCAGGATAGTAACAGTCATGCTCATACGAGTTATAAAAGGTTTTCTCAGATGCTTTAACGAGAGCAGTTTCGTTTCCTTGCCACATTTAAAACAGATTGCCGGTCATTTTTTAAAAAAACAAATCAGATGTCAATTTGACTTTATCGTACCAATCAGTCTTACTATTAAGCCAAGAGTAAATAGTTGTATCGTCAGAATAGATTCTGAGTTGGGAACTGATGGCATCAAGAAGGCCATTTATGAAATTTGGAAACAACATATGCTACAGTTCAAAGGTTTGAACCGATCCCCAGAATTAGCAAGGGATGAATTTGACAGAAAAGTAAAAAAAAAAAAAAGGAAAAAAGAGCTATTGAAAAAAGAATGTAATGAAATTTATACTTTGAGAAAGTTTTGTAACGAATATCAAATATTGGCGTTGCACTGATCAAGATTAAAGGAGGATATTTTGACAAGAGCAGTATTTAATCATATTTTTTTTCTTTTTGTCATAATAAAAAATCTAAATAAAAAAATCATGCGTTACGTTTTTGAACATGCATAATAATTTCTCTTGTTAAAGTACAAAACAACTATTTGGGGTGCCAATTAAAAAAAAAAAATACCTGGAGTCGCCTCAAACTTTTAAACTGTAGTGTAGGTAAATGGATAGAGTTCTGAGAAACATTTGAATTTATGCAAAAAGATCTAGAATTTTATTTTTGAATTTTTTGAGTCTTTAAATTGAGCTGTTATTCCTGTTCAGTGTCATGTTTGTATTAGGTTGGTGCAAAAATAATGACGTAATAATGTCGTTTTTGACGTATTTTTTAACGTAAAAAAACGACATTATTACGTCATTATTTTTGCACCGACCTAATAATTGCTTCATTTTGGTTGTTTTTCGGTTACTCTGTTACTAAAATTCAGTTAAGATTTTCAACCGCTTAACATTTCGTTGTTGCTCTCTGATGACTTGAAATGTGTTGTTTGATATTCCTGATTTTTTTTTCTTTCAGACATTTTGCGACAATATAAATATATATATATATATATATATAGCTAGGAGGATATTATTAAACGGGTTTCTTAATATTCAATATAGCTCTATACTGTCTTAATCGTTAATATTTTTGTCTGAGACATTAAGATGATATTTTAATATTGATTGAATGTTTTATGTTCAGCTTTGTCTTATATTTATATAGAAAAATTCGCCCAATAAAAAGCTGGAGAACTCTTCGAGTTTGTGGGATTCGTTAAATTCATAATGATGATTGAAGGGTGTGAGATAAATTAAAAGGGAGATAATTGGAATTGATGACTATAAGGTAAAAAGAGGTAATGCTTTACTTTTGAAGAGGTTAAGGTGAAAAGGTTAGAAGTAACCCACCACCCCGCATGATTCTACGGCACATAGTAGCAGTTCTTACGGAGTAGATATCTAAGCGGAAATTAGATTTGAAAGGAGGGTAAACGAGGTTGATGAACGAATGTATTCAGGACAAAAATTGCTGGTTTTGTTTTGTCTATAAATTAATCCGTGGTCTATGTCCTATTACGCCGACACTAGCTTTGACTGATCTGAATTCTGTTATAAGTTCGCAAGACCATTGAAGAGATTTCCAATGCAGACGACTTTCTGCGGAAGGCCGAAGAATGTATTGGTCGAATGTTTTCAGAAGATCTACCTCCAATGATAATATCCAAATATCTACTAAAACTATTACACATGGTTGAAAAACAGTTAATCTGGTTAATATTAATAAGCGAAAAAAAGTATTTTCATAAAAATGCCTGTAAATATGCTAAATAATTTTAAACCTAGGTAAGGGTGACATTTTCTAGTGACGAAAGATTCCTTGAGACAAAAAAAAAAAAAATTTCTTAACGTATCGGTTTTCTGGGAAAGACGGTGGAGGATGATAAAGGCATTTTTTATTTGCTAATCCTCAAGGAAATTTCAACACGTTCACTCTCAAAAATACGCACATTTCTGTTTTATAACCATGAAATCTTATTACCACAGAGCATGTAAAAAAAAATTAGAATTACAAAGACTCCAACGAGATTAACCCAGAAATCAAGGGATACATTCAATCCGATCAGTAACATCAAAAGCAGATATCAAAGGATTTCTTTTCACAGAGTAATTTGCTCAAGGTTAGAAAAGATTGAGAGAGGCCCAAAGAGTTAAGATTTTGCTTTGCATGCATATTACCTTGATTAAAACAGTTGTGCTTTTTATAAAGACAGTTTTTTTTTATCTCTATCAGGAGTTTTGTCTTTCAGTGTTACTACAATGTATAGAAAGTAAATGTTATCAGGAATTGTTTAACTTCTTTACGCAAAACACACATTCTCGCACAGTTTATTCTTATATATATATATATATATATATATATATATATATATATGTGTGTGTGTGTGTGTGTGTGTGTGTAAAATAGATAAGTCGGTTAATAAAACAGGGACAAACGAAAGGCTACCAATATACTAAGTACGATAAACATTTATTAAATATTAACCATATGACAAAAAATGAATCACGGAGAGAAAGGTTTTATGTTCGTATCCGAAGAACAAGCAGTGAAATAAGAATAGAAAGAATATATATATATATATATATATATATATATATATATATATATATATATATATATATATACTAGTATATATATATATATATATATATAGTACCATGGCCCGGTGTTGCCCGTGCTTGATTCAAAAAATCGTACGACTCATACAGCAATCGCTATCACTTGACTTAAAAATTTTTTGCCTTCCTTGCCTTTAAAGGAGTGCCCTTTGCCGTGCTGATGTTGCTACATGCCTTACTTCTTGCCTATCTCACACTGCGAATTTTTTCTAAGCTCTATACTAAACATTAAATCTGTTACGAAAAAAGAACTAAACAAAATGAACACAAACCGATCAGCTTTAAAGAAAGGACTCGTAACTGGATAAACAGAATGAAAAAAGAATGTCAACAAAAAATACTTTTTCACACCCAACCTAGTTCTGCGGAATCAAAATCAACGTTGAGTTTAAGCAAGCGAATGAGCCAATTGGAGTAAAGTGCCATGCAGATTTAAATTTTTCCCACTTGTGACGAATGCAGCTATCGATTTTTTTGCATGCTAGAATGCTAGTTAACATTCGTGTCAGTTAGCTGTTGGCTCTCACGCTGGCCAAAAGAAACTGCCTATTCGTGGCAGGTGAGCCAAACAATGAGCTTGATGCAAACTTCATGTCATGATGGCCTGCGTTTTGCTTTAATCTTGAAACAAACTGTCGACCCTAGGTATTGATCTCAGTGTCCCGTTTTGTATTTGCTTAAACTTTATCCCTGATTTTCATCAATTTTATCCCTAAATATAGCATACCTTAAAAGAGTAACTTATATATATATATATATATATATATATATATATATATATATATATATATATATGATAAATACGTACGACGAAGGGCGTGTAACCAGAAAAAATAACATTTTGAATAATAATAATAATAATAATAAACACCAAATCTACTCCCAAATAACTGCACTCTAATAGAAACAGTTTAATATATCTGCAACCTTCCCAACAATAAAAGAAACGAATATCATCTACGTCAAACAAGTAGAACAGAAATCAACACAACTTGGCCAAATGAAATTACAAAAAGGGACAAGACATTGAATAGTAACTATATATATATATATATATATATATATATATATATATATATATATATATAAAACAAAAACGAAAGAAACAGATGTGGTCTAACATAGAACACTTCAGTGGCTGTGGAGAATCGGTTTGAAAGCTGAGTCAGAAGACCTATAAATATTCCAGCTCAGGATCAAAGGCTTGCAACTAGATCCTAAAGGATGGAACTAACCCGAAATACAGGATCTGCTGAAAATATGATGAAACTGTCGACCATATTATCTCAGAAGGTCCGGAATTAGTCAAAAAATGATTATACCCACAGACTTAACAAGGGAGCGACATATGTGATCTGGAATATGGGCAAGAAACACTAAATCGAAACCACTGCTTGGGATGAAAAGCTTAAAAAAATTAGTATATATTAAACTTTTGACTGAATTGAAAGCACGAAGAGATAGATTTTAATGTCGCAATTTACGAACACACCTGTGTTCTTTTTCAACGATACGAGGAATAAACAAAGAATGGGGACTTACTCTCC
This sequence comes from Acanthosepion pharaonis, assembly GCA_903632075.3. Classification (NCBI taxonomy): domain Eukaryota; kingdom Metazoa; phylum Mollusca; class Cephalopoda; order Sepiida; family Sepiidae; genus Acanthosepion; species Acanthosepion pharaonis. The sequence goes on along the minus strand of CAHIKZ030003303.1, from coordinate 1,264,861 downwards.
CGAGACATGTTGTTGTTATAGGTCTCGCTATGAAAAATATATACACTGAAAATATTTGAATTTATTTTGAAAATGTATTTCAAGTCCGATCTGCGTCTTTCTTGTCGACTGTTGAACGAAGACTCTAAAAGCACGCATCTGATGTCATCAACGCTATGAAATGGTTGGTTGAAGTGCACAGTAATAGGTCAAATTAACTTTGTTTAAATACAAATGAAAGTTCTGGGTTAATTTTTTTTATTTATTTATTCCTATGTTCCAGAATATCTTCTTGGTTACAGGTTCCTATTTGAAAACATATTTTCCAAATATCTGAGAAACTTTCGTCTATCGTTAACCATTATCAGAGATTTTTTGGGGATTTTCTAACCGCAGTTTAGATTTCGAACAAAATCGAAAGTATGGGCCACCCAGAGAGGATCGAACCCACTATTCAGTCATATTTGATTTAGGGAGTAAACCTTGCTAACCATGAGAACCCATCAAGTTCTCTTGAATTTTACTATGCAGTCGGCTACAGTTTTAAATAGTGCTTGATCAATTTTCAAATATTATATTTCGCGTGTCCACTTGTGAGTTAATTAAAATATATTTGGTATAATTTTATTGAGGTTTGGTAGTTTGGTAGTGTGTTTTAAATTTCTAGAAGTTGCAATCGTTTTTTTAGTTAATTGACATCACACGTTCGTTTTACTTGTACGGATTTATTTCATTCTTGTAATCTTTTTGTTGTATATTGATGTGATTTAATAGTTTTTTTTTATGAAACGCCACCTTATACGGCGTGACAATGCAGTAGCTATGAAACCAATATACGTGTAGCTTGGATTATTAATTTTCGGAAAGAATTCACCAAACGGAAGTAGCTTCGGCGCAGGTTAGGCCAGATTGTTTTTGTTTTTATAAAAGATCGGCAATAACCCGTTCAGTAAATCTGTCTTCATGCGAACGACGTTGTGCACGTGGATAATCAGGGCGTGGGATATTGGCACGAATTTCTTCGAAAGATTTGCCAGAATGAGATTAGATTCAGCTTTGACCATCCATTTGAATTCTAACTCCATACTTTCTCCCCAGGTTTTCCAACCGAACTGTTTACTATAAATTGGTAAGCGTGTAAGGCAGAGGTTGCTTGAACACCAGTGCTTTGCTTCTTCCCAGTTATTTGTGGGTTAACACACACACACACACACATACACACAAACACACACACACACATGCAAGCAAGGGGTTACAGAGAGTTGGACCGAGTGCAAATAAGAGTGATAGAGGAAAAGATGAAGGCAGGGATACGGGATAGATCAAGGCACCTGGAGACGTCAATTGACATTACATTTGAATAGTTGGAGATTATAACTATCAGGGAAACAAAAATGGGGAGGGAGTTCCACAGGCAAGAAGTGCGAGACATGAAGATATTGGAGTAGAAGAGACGGCTACATTTAACAGTTTATAACAGTGAAAGGGTGAGAGCGAGATGCCAGCCTAGATGAACGCTTAAATTCATGAAGTCTGGGAACCAGCGAAATCAGCTCCTTTGAGCAGTTACCGTGAAAGTATTTATAAAAAAGACAGAGAGAGGTGACGGCACGTCTGTTAGAGTGCGGCTGCAGACGAGATGCCAGATAAGGGCCAGTTACATTGCATATTCGTCTCTAGATATTATCAAGGACCTTGAGATGGGGCTCCAGACCATATATGGCAGCAATACTCCATGCAAGGGCGAATGGTTGATTTGTAGATTTGAAGGATCGACTCCGGCGAGAAAAAACTTCCTGTCATATATATATATATATATATATATATATATATATATATATATATATATATGTGTGTGTGTGTGTGTGTGTGTGTGTGTGTGTGTGTGTGTGTGTGTATGTGTGTGTGTGTGTGAATGAATGTGTGACAAACCAAAGATAGTGTTCAAGTATAAAACACTATTATTAGTTAACCTCAGTGTCCAACCTCATATCTGCACATACTTCATCATAATTATTGAAGCTTACGGCCATATCACGTTGAAACATCGGTCCCCGTACATTCAGCGAGGCAAGCAATGTCGAGACTAATCAATAGCTAGATGGGTGACTGCTTGGGATTAAGGCGTAATGCAAGATTGGATGTGCGGCTGGTGTTATGGATAATGGCTTGGAATTGTTAATCGGAGAACGGAGTTCCAATTCCAGTTGGGTTCGTTATATTTACTTACGCGAAAAAACCTTGGAAATTTTATGCACACAAGCATATATATACACATATAAATCACACACACACACACAGACACACACACATACACACACACACACACACACACACATATATATATATATATATATATATATATATTGGGAGAGAGGTGGGTTTGAATTGGATATATGTCTTCTATGAAACAAAAGTAAATTGCACTATGCCTAAAATAAAATCGACATTATACAAACCGAAATGCTTTGTAAGATTTAGTCTCGACGATCGGCAAAAGATTTGGCGCTGAAAAATCAGCTTCGTAAATAGAGAAATAAAATTCTGTTCTTTCCAGAAATACGAAGATTAGACTCACACTTTTATGATTTGATTATCGAAAAAACATGACTTGACTCTTGCTGCACAGGTGTGATAAATTCTTTAACAGGAATTTCTAATAATTAGTTGTCTGTTCGATCCGGTGCGGCTGCCCCATTAAAAAAAAAATCGAAATGAAATCACCCAACAAGAATTAACATGTAAAATTCAATCACCCTAAACTACTTTAGTCTGGGTAACCATTACTAGCAAGTAGTGATTTTGATCCTCACTTAGTACCTCATACTGATGTGACGTCACCCCGGCCTCTCTCCACGCCCGCCGCCGTGCTATCCTGTGACGTTCTAACCCTTTGCTGATTCGGATGGGAATCTGGTTAGATTCGGTATCAGCCTTGTCGTTCCCAGCTCGCCTCCAACGTCTGGTTACCGAAGTAACTGTTTTGATTTCTAGTCTAACCTACCCACGTTGTTATTTGATTTTAGGTAGACGAAATCAATCAGTCGCCGGGCCGTAATGCAAGTCGAGTCCGGACAATGGTAACACCGCACAAGTATATGTAAAAGAAAATAAAGTAATAACTCGAAAAGTTCAAATGTGTTAAAAAAGGATAACAATATTTTATATCTGGTTGCTGAATACAGGAATGCATCTTTCTCCCAAACCGCTAATATAGATACATGACACTTTACGTTTGTTAGGCGAGTCTTAACATCTTAAGTTGTTTTTTTTAAGAAACTTGTTTTTGGTGTATCTTCAGGCGATATTCGTAAAACTTGTTGTGGTGGTGTGAGTCTAAGTCGTTCTTCAAAAATAAATTGTTCTTGGTTAGAAGTAGAGGTCGTGATGCGTGGATCTCAGTCAGCTTTCTGCGAGGCGGGTCTCAGAGCTCACAGCTCAACTGCAACTAACTTCTCTCTGACTCAACTTCCAACTCCAACTCAACTCCTTGCCAGTCTTTCTAACCCCAACTGCCGTCCTCTCGCTGCGACTCTGCTTGTATGGACGCCGACCAAAACCAGGGTGGGCTTGTCGGGGTTTGAGGTTCCTTGATAATTCTAAATCCACAATAAGGATCTTCTTTATTCTCGGGTAGGAAAATTTATTACTTTCCATTTTTGGAAGTCCTTACTTTCTGCTTAAAGGGAATCGCCCTCCCAAATTCTTTCTTTCTCATATTGGTATCTCACACCAATCCCCTGAGGGGGCGTCAACAGGTTCCCCTCTCTCTCACAGTGGCATCTCACACCAATCCCTTCATGAGGCGTCAACAGGACTCCTCTCCTTCATCATAGTTTAACTTCGCCTACCGCTCACGCCACCCTTCAGCCAATGAACGCTCAGCAGCATTGGTGTTTGCAATTATCGCTCAAAGAAAAAAAATATCTTCTTTCCTTTTTTTTTCTTTTTCTTTCTCTTCCACGAGCAGACCCCACACGACTCGCGGTGTGGTCCCTAATTAACCGAATGTCATCTGGACTTTATCAATCGAGATTTTCGCCAGCGTCAAGTGGGTGGTTTAACTGGACGTATTTGCATTTTGTCGCTAATTATCTCTTCCGATACAAACTTTTATGATGTCGAGGTTTGAACAATGAAACAGATGTTTTTTTTTTTCAAACCAATGTTATCTCCGACTGATAGTTAATGGTTCATTCTTTTCCCGTTCTCTCTTGGTAGCCTCACAATTGGTTTTCTCGGTCTGCGCGTGAACTTAATTATCATTATCTTAGGATTTAATTTTAGAATAATCCTTAATAAATTGTCTGGATAAATTTAAACCATTTTGTAATTTCTGTCTGATGAGGCAGATATTAAAAATCTATCTCTCGAAATAAATTTATTACCGATTTCTTCAATGAATTGTTAAGACTTTTCCTTCTTTGTGTATATAATATTGCTCTGTATATAAATACGTTGAACTCTTTTTATGGATCTATCTTTTTAATATTTTATATTAAAATGAACTACTTGGATTATCCCTACCACTTACGGATTTGATATGGAATTGATATCAGAGTTTCTACCTGTGAGCTAACTTCATTCGACTGAGAGTAAAAGCTAAATCTAGTGTATTGTTTTTACGAATGTAAAGAAATGCCAATCAGCTGGAGTGCTCCAATTCATTTTAGTGAAGAGCTTTGCTTTAATACAGACTTAAGAAATATTTTGCGCTGTTAGACTAAAACATTTATTTGAGTAGAATAAAGAAATAGAAAATTAATGGTTAAAAACTTTTTCAATCATGTAATGGTGAAAATTTGAATACTGCAAAATTAGTTAGCTTGTCAAATGATTAAAACTATATTTAAACGAACATTAAAATCAATGACAAAGAAAAGCTATGGAAACTGACGATTGATCTCCGTAAAGACATCTTCACTCTTTGGAAGAGCATTCCAGCCAGCCTTTGACAGGCATTTATATCGACAATATCAAAGCGAAGTTATTCATAATGAAGGCAGTGCAATTCACTATTCAGACGTCTTCTTGTGTATTTTCTACCTTGTCTAGCACTTCTTCTATGTGTGGACTTAAACTTTTGACCAACTCAGCCTAATTATTCCAGTCGTCAAAATATTCAAATAAAATCTGAAAAAAATATTTTATTTTTATTTTTTTTTTATTATTTTCAGAAGCTCTACTCACATAAGTGGCAACAACGTAACAATTGTAATTTTGCTTTATTTTTGTTAGCCTGAAGATTTCAGCCAGCGGTGTGTGTATATATATATATATATATATATATATATATATATATATATATATATATTTTAAAGATTTTTGTGCATACCCATGTTTGTGTAACGTTCTGCATAGTGGGAAAAATATCGTATAAATAGTCCATTTTTTCAGTATATATATATATATATATATATATATATATATACACACAAACACATATATATATATATATATATATATATATATATATATATATATATGTGTGTGTGTGTGTGTGTGTGTGTGTGTGTGTGTGTGTGTGTGTAGAAATATTGTTTTAAGGTGTGCTATATTTATGGGATAAAGTGCTCAATATCAGAGATAGGGCGTATGTAAATATAAATATAAAAGTGAACATTGAAATCAATACACAGAGGTAACAAGCTGTTTCATGCTGGACGCAACTGTCAGGCTGCCTGACGATTACGTCTAGCATGAAACAGCTTGTCACCTCTGAATATTGACTTCAATGTTAACTTTTATATATATATATATATATATATATATTAGTGAATCGTGATCCTGACCGAGCATTTGAGTGTGCTGGTGCTGTTTAAATTGTAGATCATTCTAAATAACACGTGCTCTCCGAGAAACTGTAACTAAAGTCTGCTCAGCATAGTTACAGTATAAAGCACAGGTTGGTCCTGTGGGTGTTTAACAAACACAAATATGCCTGAGCAAGAGTCTGCAATAGGGATTTGCTAGCCATCCTAGCAGACGGGTATCCTCGAATACGAGTGGCCAGCTATATATATAGATATATGTCGAGAGAGAGAAAGAGAGAAAGTGATATAGTTACCTCCCTACTATAAACATTATAAACATTTAATAATGATATCTTATAATGAAGTATTGGTTACTTTTCCTGTTATTTTCTAAATGTCGACTAAACGCTACCTCAGCAAAAGTTAGTGAAAAGATTTATAGACCCCCCCCCAGAAAATATGAAAGATCAATACTGTAAATTTCATATATATATATATATATATATATATATGCGCGTGTGTGTAGGAGTGAGTGCTTTCCTTCTTTCCTTTTCGAAAATAATCGCATTTTATTTCAAGTAATCCAGAAAATATTTTTTTTACATTCTATATAAAATATGAAATGGAAAAACAAGACTAGAATAGAAAAAAAAAAAAGAAATATAAAAGTAAAACAGGAAAACTTTCAAAAATCAATAACGAAGGATTTTATCTGGCCTTTCGATTTCACGTCGAACATGTTTCATTTCTGTTTTACTAAGTACGTCTTTCTAAAAGATGTCGCTTACATTGCGGCCATCAATAAAAAATATCAGTGACCATATTCTCGTACTCTAAATAAATCGGAAGTGATTTATGATTATGTTAAAAATTCAGGATTTCAACTCCATATTCTTAAGAGAAAGAGAGAGAGAGAGAGAGTGACAGACAGACAGACAGAGAGAGAGCTACTCCCCATTTTGATTAGTATTATATTTCAGTTCAAAAACTATTTTATACAAGTTTCATTAAAACAGTTTTAACACCGTCGTTTTTAATGAGGGATTGCTACCTAAATTTACAACTATTATTCACAAACACACACACACACACACATATATATATATATATATATATTTGTAGGTACAAAATTTAATGATCGAAATAAAAGTATAAAACTTAATATTACGAGACATATTAAAAACGGGCGAAGCAACCGGTTCGCTCCCGCTCTTCAGGCTTCAACGGGAGATTTAAAATTAACACAGAAAAATGTACAATAAAAGGAAGTTGTGGGAGGAGAAAAAATAACAAAAGGAACTAGAGACAAATGACAGCGAGTCCCAACAAACACTCACGTTGTTTACACAAAGAAGGCTTATGGGACCCGATGTAAAGTGCCTCCAGAACCTTTAGATGAAATAAAGAGTGTGACCGGGACAACACGGTGAACCAGTAAGCACTAGTATTTACTCACCCCACCCCGAGGGTATCATGTGGCACAAGGCCGGTTTAACGTGGGATCTCCGAGCCCGTGGGCTCGGCCAAAAATATGCCCTTTGAACCGTATAAGCGGGTTCAGGGTCGTTTTACCTCCCCGAAAGAGAATCCGCCCTTCCTCGTAGACTCGTTCGGGTTCTAATCCAGGGTAATCTGAGATAAACTGGGCATTTTTTGACACTTCTGAACTCTTCAACTTTACTACGGATAACTGAATTAACAGTATCATGAGAATGACCAAAACTACATAGGGTATCCTTAATAAAGTCGATTTCGTCGTTCAAGAAGGGCTCAGAGCAGATTTTTAATGCTCTATGTAGGAGGGTTTTAATAATGTTAATCTTGCGCTTTCGTTTTTAAATGGTATCCATCCAGCACTGAGGTTTACTGTTGAGAAGGAATCCAATCTTCGATTGGCCTTTTTGGATGTATTAGTACATCGTACATTAACAGGTTTTCTTACTTCTGTTTATAGAAAACCTACTTTTGCAGGGTTGTATAAGCATTGGGACTCTTTTTGGATTGGTACCAAATGTGAAAAAATAGCTAAACCAATGATCGTCGTTGTTTTTTCTCTGTCGGAGTTCGGATTATTTTTCAAACTCGGCCTATGTTTCGATCTGCGTGTAAAGACGTTCTCCCTCCCCATCAAATTAATTCAATTATTTACAAATACATTTCTAGTTGCGGAGCCGACTACATAGGGAGAACAACTCAACGCTTAGACATGAGAATAAAACAACACGTTCCTACGAAAATTAGAAATCACACCTTGCCGTTCAATGGACTCGTCCCAAACACCTATAGTTCCGCCATATGTGAACACCTATTAAAGAACAGAGATTGTGCAGCCAAATTTAGTGTTGACTGGTTCACCGTATTGTTAATTTTAAATTAAATCTCCCGTTGAAGCCTCAAGAACTGTAGTGAAACCGGTTGTTTCGCCTGTTTTTAATATGTCTGTAATATTAAGTTTTATACTTTTATTTCCATATATATATATATATATATATATATATATATATATATATATATATATATATATATATATATATGGGGGTAAATTTATAGAATTCATTGGAAAATCTTTGCTTTCGTCATTTTTTAATTAGCATGCAGAAAAACACGTAAAACCCCTCCATATGTTCACACATAAACACGTATATACGCGCATAATGAAATGGAAAATCTATTCAATATCAGGTACAAGTGACTGTGACATTCTTAAATGCAAATTGATGACTTGATAATTGTGTTTACACATGAAATAGTCTATAGCAATCCAATATTTCTACCTATGTGTACACGTCTTATATATACCGGAAATTCTCTCTGGTTCACACTGGCCTATTTAACCAGTATATCCCTACAGGAATCATTTTTTTAGGAGTTCCTGTGTGGCAACATACACCTGTTTGTGTTTGCTCGGAATAATTGAAAATGTACCCTAAAAGAAGCTAAGTCCTTTTTTCTAATAAAATGAGGCACCGAATAGCCTCAAACAAGTATGGCTATCGTAAATAATAAAATGAGGCACCGAATAGCCTCAAACAAGTATGGCTATCGTAAATAATAAATGAGGCAATCGAATAGCCCTCAAACAAGTATGGCTATCGTAAATAATAAATGAGGCACCGAATAGCCTCAAAACAAGTATGGCTATAAATAAAATGAGGCACCGAATAGCCTCAAACAAGTATGGCTATCGTAAATAATAAAATGAGGCACCGAATAGCCTCAAACAAGTATGGCTATCGTAAATAATAAAATGAGGCACCGAATAGCCTCAAACAAGTATGGCTATCGTAAATAATAAAATGAGGCACCGAATAGCCTCAAACAAGTATGGCTATCGTAAATAATAAAATGAGGCACCGAATAGCCTCAAACAAGTATGGCTATCGTAAATAATAAAATGAGGCACCGAATAGCCTCAAACAAGTATGGCTATCGTAAATACTGGCGACTCTGTAATAGTCTTAAGAGTAAATCTATCTTTTCTCTTTGGACTTAATGTGAGGTGTTAACATCTACAGATAATGTAAAATGTCTTGCTCTTAAATTAACTTCAAATTCTTCTCTTAATCCATATGGTGTATCTTCGCCTGGGTTTCATAGAACCTTTGTCGCTAGACGTGTTGAAAAAAAATGATGAGGTTGGGGTCAAAAAGTGCATTGCGACGCTCGCCGGCTGCTTTTACTTCTTCGGTCGCCTCAAGGAAATGGATTGCGTGGCTTTCTTTCTCGGCCGTTACACTGGACAGACACCAACTCAGCCGCGCCTACTTCAACTTCCTCTTTGTCTGTCTGTCAATCCGTACGTCCAACTCTAACACACGCAGTCCGCCGAATGACTTCAGTTTTCGGTGCTGCTGGTACCCCGCATTTTATGCTATTCCAAGACGGCCAAAATTTGCATGTCTTTAAATATTGTCACGTTTTGGACGAGATAGGCGCGAATAAATTGTGTCTTCAATAGCGGCCATATTTGTTTTTTGTCATTACTTTGCTAGACGTTCTCGCTCGTTTCGAATTTCGAGGTAGGTCATGATTTCGTTACAAGACAGGTTTCTGCACCCTATAAGCTAAAGACCTTGCTTCTTCTTGCTTTTATGCTTGTTGAAAATCCCTTTCTGTAGTCCACACAGGAGGCACGGTAGAGTAATGGATAGCGTCTCGGATTGAGGAATCGGAGAACCGAGTTCGAATTCCAATTGAACCCATTACATTCACTTACGTGCTAATACTTATGGTATAGGTATGAATCCTCTTTTTTTTTCTCCCCAGCTATGGGTAAATAGCAGGGCAGACCGGATTCCATGGATGACAACCTACTGCGGGAAAAAATATCTGCCTTGTCAGCCTTGTATCGAAAAATACATGATCGCCCAATCGTGTATCACGAATGACACATAACTGACTTCTGTAGTCCGAGTCTCAGAAAAGCTTCATGAGAAAATTAAATAAAAATACCAGAATTTAATTTTCTCCTCAATATTTACTTCTTGGTTCAGCTCAAATAAAACCCTAAGATGTCAAATTTATAAACGGTTCCTAAATTTATAAACTTTAATTTTCGATTAAGATTCCAGGATCAAAATAATGTAGGAATTGCCGCAATTTTCAATAAACGCCTCACCAGGATTAAAGATGCAGTGACTCATGGAGGATTATTTCCCTGCAAAGAAGCGAATTATCAGTTTTCCGAAGTTTAATTTAAGATTTAAACATAGGATAAACAAATGGAGGAAAATGGTTTTGAAAACCAAATTTTGTCTACCAGAAGCAGAGTGAAATCTAAGGTTTACACTTGGTTTAATTAGCACGTGAACCAGATTTTAATTCAGGTCTGTCTTCCTCCTAGACTGTGTTACAATCACGGTTTGCTTCCCAAAGGTTATTTGTTCCAAAGTAAATTCAAATATACTTGGCTGGAATTCGAACTCGGCCACATTTCTTTTTCCGCGTCGCTAAACTACCTACACATTCTTCTTTTAGACAGCCGACGAATATAACGAATGATCGCTGTAATAAACAAGGAAAAGATCAATAAATTTAAAAAATTCTCTATTTTTAATTACAGAACGTGATGAGTCGAGGTTCAAGAAATGTTGTTGATATGCGGCTGTAATTCCGTAAGAACGTATTATTTGGCTCCTGTTGCGATGGCGAGACAAGTTAATGCTGTAAGAGATTTTAAAAGATGGTGAAAATGTCAATTAGTAGAAGGAATTCAGCTTTTTCTGGAGGCAGAAAAGTTGATAAACGACCAAACCAAGTTGATAAACACTTAGCGAGGTCTGAGAGCCTCATTACTTTTAGGAAGATTCGTTTATTTCAAAGGTCAACTCAGAAGGACGTTGGATCGAGATGCCTCTGGATATGAAATGACACAGGTAATCGTAGAACTTTCACTGCATCTCGTTCTTGAATTGTTTCAGGAAAATACTATTTTCGATGTTGATCCGAAATCTTGAACGGTCCACTTCGCCTTCGATACGCCATTTTCGATGTCACGTAGCAACACCTGTTATCGTACGATCACCAAAGTCTAAGTACCTAGATATCTGACCACCTGGGAATACCAGTCGCTGTACGCTTGGATGTTCGTGGGGTGTAATGCTTAGCGATTTGGAATTGGTCGAAGAGAGGAGTTTTAATTCATTTCGGGTTCATTGACGCCCAAATATTAATGGGAAAATCTATTAATCCAACAGTTCTTCCCCTATGTATAGGTTAATTAGTAGTTGTATCAATAAATCATCATTATCGCCAAACATTAAAAAATAAAAAAAATATCCCTGATTTAATTAACCTACAAAAGATTGATAAGCCGTGAAATTAATCAACGGCATTGTCCCCAGATAAATATTGTTAAATTTAATATAAATATGTACATCAATGTGGATGCTTTTAAGTTTTGTAACTGTTATCAAATCAGACTATATAGGGTTATTTGTAGTATCAAAGAATATTGCACAATGTTAGTTGTTTTTTTGTTTTGTTTTTTTTTGGATAAGTATTCGTTTGCCTCCAAGGTTAAATTAGACAAGGTCATTTTATGCTCCTGAGGCGTATGTGTGGGTAGAGACAAAAAAATTCCTGGAACCTTTTGATTTTCCTATTGGTACGCAGCAAATCATTTCTTAGGGTGATGTTAGGATGCAGTAGAAATGGCATCAGGAAAGATATATAAATCTCCCATTGTTAATGTAAACAAGAGATGCAGTCTTGTGGAAAATGGACAGGACACATCCATAAGGAATTTAGCACTGACGCTCCAATTGTAAGTGCAATGAAGCTGTGAAGTCTATCGGATAAGAGACACTGCACAGCAAATAGCCCCGACTCTCATATTACTAGTGTAACTGTTGTAACCTAGAAAGGGTTACTAATTGAGGAATAGTCAAAACGAAGGTTGGAAATGAAATGCTAATCTTTATATCATCAACAAAATCCAATACTCGCCAGCGGCGTGAAGTAGGTAAACCACTGCTAGTGATGGAATATGTAGGCAGCATATTACCACCACTTATAATAGTCCAAAATATTTATGAGGATAAGGACATACCTATTAGTGTTCACAGGTACGGTATATAGCAGTAATCAAGAGATACATTCTTGTGGAAAGTGGGACGGCCATTGGCATCATATATTTGCACTGACTCACCATTTCGTAGTGCAATGGAGCGGTGCATTCTAGCGGATAAGATGGCCCAGCAGAGGAAACAGCCCCGACTCTCACATTACCAGTGTAACCAAGAGATGCATTCTGAGGGAATGTGGAAAGGCCACTGGCATCAGGAATTTTCACTGACCTTCCAATTCTTAGTACAATGTAACGGATAAGAGGCCCGCCACCGAGAGCGCAACCGAAAGATTCAGTTGTGTGGAAAATGGGCATGCATTTCTGATGAAATATAGGACCTGCAGCTTAGGGGAAAATGGGTACGCCATAAGCATTTGGGAATAGTCTGAACCCCGCTATTCCTAGTATGACAAAGAGGTACAACCCAACGGAGATTGTACACGTTGGAGTTCTTACGAAATAACATTGACCTTGCCATTTCTAGTTGAAATGAGATTACCCGCTTGTATCTGGAATATCTTGAACCTGAACATTCCTGGTCCACTAGAGCTGCTGTTTATAAGAATGGGTCATCTTGAACTTGACACTGTACTTTGTGGTGGACAGGGGAATGCATATGAGTTATTATTTCCTCAAACGACAATGTATGGTTGTCAGCATGTGAACAAGCCCCGGGCTTAAATAAAGATTCCTTCCTAAAAATAAACATTGTTCCAAGGATCTGGAAAATTTCGTTAGCCACAAAGAAAACATTACTGAACTGTCATGTATGTTCAATCCTCCTCAATAGCAGGAACTAGAGGCAAGAGATATGTGTTTCTACAAAAGTATTTCAAAATCATCCTGAGCCATTCTCTTCATAGGTTTGGCCGCTCTCCCAAACAGATATTCTTATCGTTTCTTTATTCCTTCGTTAGTGCTATAATGTTTCGCTATAATCCACAAATGGACTGTATTCAACCGTAATTTACAATAAACAGATATAAACGCTTCTTAAGTTTTATCTGAAAAGAAGAAGAAATATAATGGATGCATGCAAATTTAAAGATTTTGGTTTATCTATTTTAGACGAATATCATTAAGTTGTTTAACATGACGACAGCTCTACTCTTATTGCGTTAAATATTGAGTATAAATCTTATAGGGAAATCACAATGAATTAATATTTCCAATGTTTCAAGCTCATAATAGTCCTTGACGATAAACTACATCCGGCAGCAAAGTTTCTGATAGGGACATTAGACGTTTTGAGGAGCGTGGGATCAGCTCTTAATCGATGTTGTTCCAAAGTCCACCCTGACCCGTTGTGGTAGCACTTGCTAGGGTCCCAGTTATGGGAAAATAGTGAGTCTCCGTAACAAACGCAAAACATTATGAAACTATAAAAATTCATTTTTATAATAAAAATACGTTGTTGTATATAAAAAAAGAGCAACAATACATATCTATAGTAAAATTATTAACAATACGTTTTTAAAGCAAAATGACCAACACTACATTTTGTAGCAAAATGACCAACAATACATCTTTATATTAAAATGACCAACAATACATTTTATAGCAAAATGACCAACAATACATTTTATAGCAAATTGACCAACGATATATTTTATAGTAAAATGACCAACGATAAATTTTATTTGTAATTAAAGGCCTAAAATTGCTTTCAGAATATATTTAGGTGAATAAAATTACGTTCAAAAGATTTTGGCATTAAATAACCCATTGAAGTGTTGATAGGCCGCTAAACAAAATTAACCAAATAAACCAAGGTTGCAAGGCCCGAACTTGAGTAAAATGGTAAACATTGTTAGAGTTCTTCTTCTTCTTCTTCTGTTGCGTAGATTCAGGGCGTGGTTAATTATAGCTATCCACAACTTCCTGACCTTTGTGGAGTAAAGTTTGTCTTTTTTGCGGTCTCTCCTAACCCCTGTTCTCTCACTCGTTTATACAAGCACGTTAGGCAGATTATACGTTATTTTCCTCTTTCCCTTCAATATGTCCTGTGTGTATCAAATCTTCTAAGTCCCCTTTCTTCATTATTACCCTTCAACCATCTTTTGACAGTTCGGTGCCATTTTCGTTTACATTTTCGCTAAATGTTTTCATCGGTGATCATTTGTTGTGTCCATGTCATTTTTAGCATCCTTCTATAGAACCACATTTCTATTGCCCCAAGTCTCCTCTTTATCTGTGAGAAGATTGTCAAGCATTCACTACCATATAGGAAGAGAGATTCTGCTTAAGAGTTTAGATCTGTTTTCTTTATTTGTAACGAGATTTCCCAGTTCCCTAATACCTTGCTTAGCTTTTGGAAGGCACCTTTCGCTATCACAATGTATGTTCGGATTTCGCTATCGCATTTTATATCCTCTGTTAAAACATTTTCAAGACATTTAAACTTTTGTGCTTACTTGGTTTTGGCATCTCCAATTTGGAATTCACATGTCAGGCTCCATTTCTTTTTGCTTACAGCAATAGATTATGTATCCTTACAATTGATGTTTAGTCCTTTCTTCCTATTTCATTTTACTACATTTTGTAGGAAATCTTGTGGTTTCATTTCTACGTCCATGTTTAAAGTTTTATTATCTGCATATCTTATGTTGTTGCGACTGCAAACTACGATTCCTGATTGGAATTTACGTCTCTCACGATCACCTCACGATATAGGCTGAATAAATTTGATGAGAAAAACACCACGTCTTAGACCCCGATCTAATTTTGTATAATTACTGAATTCATTTGTTGTTCGTATGCAGGCTGCTCCTTTTTTTCTTCTTTTTTTTTTAAGCATTTCACCCCAAGCAAAGCCGGAAGCCACTAGCACACAAGAGGATTTGGAGCGAGAGCAGAAAAGGGTGATAGAGGAAAGGATGAGAAGGATAGTGTATAGATCAAGGCAAATAGAGATGTCGATCGACATTACATTTGAATAGTTAAAGATTATAGCAATCAAGAAAACAGGAAAAGAGGAGGAAGTTCCACAGGCGATAGGTGCGAGATATGAAGCTATTGGAGTATTCCAATAGCCCATTGCATCTTAGTGGCATTATCACGCTTCTTGGGGGGAATTGATTAAGTAATAACTAAATAAATACCACATTTTTCGTTTCAGTGTCTTTAACGAAAGCGCAGTGTTTTTTTCTTTGTTATGAATAGTCAAGAGTTGTCTCCCCTTGTTTTGTTACTCTCTCCTTGAGAGCGAGATATTTGTGTTTACTGGCACTATAAAAGGACACTGTATGAGAACCTTGTATGGGTGGCTAAATGAGGCATCGTACATTTTTACCTATGTTAGCGTGCTGTTTTCTGATTCAGTAATCGTAGTGCTAGCAGTAGTACTAGAACGGAGAGGAGGAGAAGGAAGAGGGGATATTTCCGAAAGAAATATATGAGATGGAAATCCGTGTTCTTCAGTATTTGTAAGAGAAAAGATTTCAAAAAGAAATTAGACGATGGAATGATATATTGCTGTTTAAAGAAAAACCGTAAGATAAGTAAAACCAAAACCAAAGATCTGTATAGATATAACATGGACAAAGTAGAAACATTGGCATAATCTGGCATATTCAGGTGCTGGAATGAATAAGTATGCTTTATAATGTCTTGACAGGTGTTAGTGTCTGTAATAGTTTCAAGTAAGTATTTGTACCCTAACAAAATATACTCTCTGCGCTTTTTTTTTGTATTTTAATCGGTGACCTATTTTCGTAAAAAGTCTTTTTTTACTTTATAAATACTATCCTTGATCCGTTACATGGTTCAAGAACCACTTTGCAGCACGCAAGGATTGAATTTACAACAATCACAGAATCAGACGTATTCGAATTAAATCTTTAATCTATTAATCTATATGTCCTTTGGGGAAGATATCATAAAACAGGAGCGTTCAAAGATCGAAAACCTTCTGCAACTATCCACTAATATTAACGTGGTTCAAATTATAATGCATTAATGCAATGACTCCATGACGCAAGAAAAGAAAAAAACAATTATGGTAAAGCACGATTTAGATACCTCATTTTTATTTATTCGAAATAATCTTGTGTTACGAGGTGTTTAAAATGGTATAAGGTCAGAATGTCGAAATACAAATTGTTGAACGGACTGAGTCTCGAACGAACAAAGTGTCTAATGGACAATGTGACGAACAGAAAAATAATGAAACTGAATAAATGACGAATAGACATGATGACTAAAAGACAAAGTTCCAAAAGAACAACTTGTTGAACAAAGTAAAAACAAACATGATTTTCAGCTAATCATCAGAGACCTTGCTGCTAAATGTAGTTTATCGTCATACCCAGGACTGCACAAAGAAAAAGAAAAGACCACGTTAATATAAATACTTGATAAAAAGGATAAACTTTCTTTTAAAGAATTTTTTTTCCTTTTAGCGGAGTTATTTATCTACGTGTATCAATATAAAGAAATAATATACCAGGCAGTTGACATGTTTAAAGATATATATATATATATATATATATATATATATATATATATATATATATATATATATATATATATGTTATATGTAAATATGTTTGTTTCTGATACAAAGGAATTACCATGTTTCAAAAACCGAAGCTAAAAATTTTAAATTTAATTATATAAGTAAATTAAATGTTTTAATTTAATTTTTATTTTTAATTTTAATTTAATTATATATTTTATTTATATAAGAATTACATAAAATGAAACTCAATTGTAGTAAATTTATATGGCCATTTCGCTCATCGAGTGATTTCTCTTTTCGAGAAATTACCTGAAGCATGACAATACCGTTTTTTATGTAATCAATTTACATGCTTTATAATAAATATATAGATTTCTCTTTTGTGGATCAGTTTTAATATTTTATAATATTGAGAATGATTTTGATTACTTACCGACGATATACTTATTATATTATATATATATATATATAAATCCAGGTAGAACGCAATGTCCAGCACAGATTAAGAATATAATATAAAACGCTCAAATACTAATATCCCATGGTTATAATTTATTACATTGAAATCTTAATCACGATCCAATTCAGCAGACCTACAAATTGAAAAAGAAATCGGAAAATATAACTCTGGGTTAGGAAAACCTTTTAACTACATACCCCATATACACATATACCAACACATGAATAAAGTTTGCTAACACAAATTAAATGATCAAATAAATATTGAGAGCACCACATAAATACAGACAATGATATATATATAGATAATCATAAGAGTCATTCCATTTAAATGGCATGTCCGATGTTAGTGATCCAAGATGGAACTGTTATAGGTAACAACACGTTATAAAACCGTGTTTATGTTTTAAAGATTTTTTTGTCTATATTTGGAAATAATCTCACAATGAAGATTCAGCAACTCATCTGGATTTTTATCTTTAATAAAAATTTTATTCGCAATGCATACATCACACCAATCGCGGAAGTTATTAGAGGTTCTCTCTCTTAGAAAGAATCTCCATTCGAAATGCGGGGTTATTTCCTTATCCCAGTAGTGTTTGGATAAGGAAGTTTGATTTTTAAGGGATCGATATTTAAAAAGCGTCTATAGATGTATAGACGCAGCTTCCAATTACCAGCGGATATACCTATGTATCGTTATATATATATATATATATATATATATATATATATATATATATATATATTAATTTAAATAAGACCCTAATTTATAGTTTATAGGTCGCTTATGCTTTGTTCTGATAGCTTTCTCTGTGGTGAAATTGATTTTATTAAGATGACACTTTCTAAAAATGGATATCCTTTGGATGTTCTGGCTTCTGTTCGCCATGATGCCATCAATAAATTTCATAGGGTTAAGCCGAGTAATATTTGTTCGAGTAATATTTTCTCTTCCATTCGTAATGATGTCCTTTCTACTGCCATCATGTTAATTCAGTGATTTATAAATATAAGTCTAGTTGTGGACTCAACTGCATAGGGAGGACGTCTCAACGTTTGGATCTGAGAATAAAGCAACACTTACCCCCCAGGATTTTGAATCCGGATGCCAGGAAAAGCCAACTAACCAATACTTCTGGCTCTTCTATTGCAGAGCATGTTATAAATAGTAGGAATTGTGTCTTTGATTTTAGGGTGGACTGTTCTTCGATTTTATCGAGGTTCCACTCTTCATATCACCTCAAGGTTGTAGAGTCCTTGTATATCATATCCCGTGGGCATTCCCTTTGTAAACAGAGGGAATCCTTACTGGGTCTGAATGTTATTGGACTCTGGCTTTTTTGAAAATTATATTTTCCCTCCATTGGTTATCATTATTATCAATTAAATTTGCACGTTTATTTTTTATATTCCAGATATAAACTTGATAAGGCTGGGACGAAATCGGTTAAAATGCCATATAAATTATGCTTATTCCTACGATCCTAAATTTTGTACTACAAAAAATATTTAAATACACACACACACACACACACACACACACACACACACATATATATATATATATATATATATATATATATATATATATATATATATATATATATAAAAGACTTTGAAGTAGAGTAAATATACAAACTGACGGTGTCTCCCCATACCTGAAACCTAAGACAAAATAAAAATACGTTAATGCTGGATCCAAGCATCCTGCGAGTATAATAAAGCACGTCTCTAATGGAATAGAGTGCCGTTTACCAAGAAATTCCTCTTGTAAAATAATTTTTAACAAAAACACAAGAGTATGCCAAAAATAGTTCCATAAAACTAAATAGGAAATTAACCCACAAATAAATCAACAAATGAGGAATAATTCGATGAAGGAAATATTATTTGGTTTAACACCCCTTTTAATTTAGAGGTTAAATGTAAAATAGGGAAAATATTTTATAAATTGCTTAATAAACACTTTCCCCAAAATTCCGAATTACACAAGATCTTTAATAAAAATCCAGTAAAATTAAGCTACAGATTTACTTGGAATTTGGCAACTATAATAAAAAGACAAAGCGCGAGGAATCTCAAAGCTAACTTGTATCAAAATATCCTTAATAGTGAAACATGTAACTGTAGAGATAAATTTAAATGTCCAATAGATGGAGTTTGCATAATAGAAAGATATAATTTACAAAGCCGAAATAAAAGATACAATTAGCTAGCGCGTGGGGTGTACTGAAGAAAACTTCAAACAAAGATGGTATAATCACAAGTCATCATTCAAGCTAAAACACCTTAGGAATTCTAAAAGACTAGCCAACAATGTGTGGGAATTAAGACAAAACAAAAATTTAAAAAAAGATCAGATTGTAAACTGGAAAATATTTAAAAAACCAAAACTTACAGGAATCTTAGTGATATCTGCAAACTGTGCAAAGAAGAAAAGTTAACACTAATAACATTTCCAGACGCAAAAAGTCTACTTAATAAAAGATCGGAAATAATGACACGATGTATACACACTGAAAAGTATTTTTTTGAGTTAGTACGAAACAGGATAAAAGTATGTACATTTTATTTACACTCCTCTCAATACAATTTCACTATTCTTTTTTTTTTCTCTCCATCTATTACGTTGTGCGTTTATATATAAATAATAAAGCGTTATGGAATCATTTGGACCGAATCGCCTGAGGATATCGACAGTTTGGAACCAAGGTTGCCTGATTGGCTGAACTTCTATTTTTTTTAAATTTAAAAATTCTGCATATTAAATTTTTATTTTCTTGATATGTGAATTGAGCACTCTTTAATACAACTGTTTCCTGATCTAATTAAATACTGACCAATAGCAGTTTTGTAATTAAATATATGTGTATATAAACCGTTATTTATTTAATAACAGTTTCATAATTATATATATATATATATATATATATATATATATATATATATATATATATATATATATATATATATTGTATATTTAAGCAGCAATTTTTCATTAATGCATGTTTCATTAAATAGTATAGACAAGTTTTGTCTATTTATTTTACGTAAGTTCATTGTCTGAAAAGCTTAATAATATTACCATTGAAAGACATTATCATTTTCGCTTCCGCGTCTCGTATACACGAGTTGGTCGTTTCTTTGAAAAAAGACTATCATTATTGTTTCGTCCGTGTATTGGTTGATATATTGAAAAGTAATTGTCATCTTTGATAATGGCTTATGTAAGCCGAAAGTTTAGATTGGATTTAAACATGTACTAACATGGCGATTTCCTTACGTCTTTCAATGATAATACTATTAAGCTTGTCACACAATATGAAAGAAACTTACTTAAAATAAATATAAAAAACTTTTCTCTCTCTCTCTCTCTATATATATATATATATATATATATATATATATATATATATTAAACAGTTATTTAACTCCTCTCTGTTAAATTTCAATTCCCACATTCACCATTAGGCCTTCCTGTTGTTCTTTCTTCTGTTACACGTCTCTAGAGCTGTCATACATTTCTCTCTCACACTTGTTTCCCACTCCCATACATGCACTCTCACTAAAATTTGGCTTTTTATACACGGAGTTTTCCGATTTCTTTTTGAATTTGTAGTTCTAATGAATTGGATCGTTATTACGATTCCAGCGTAATAAATTATAACCTTGAAATATTGGTGTTTGAGACTTTTATATTATATTCTTACTCTGTCCTGGACATTGAGTTCTACCTGGATTCTATCCTCTTGGGAATTTTTATATATATATATATATATATATATATATATATATATATATATATATATATATATATATAACATATATATATATATATATATATGTATTACTGTCAGACTAATGTCACCATCTTGTTATTATCACGACGTTTTGGTCGCTGTGTCATAATGGCTTCTACAAGTGTTCGCAAAACTGGATGATCTTAAGGGAACACGAACGCTTTATTTTATATAGTCGTCCATGTTAAAAGACAATCTATTTGTGTTAGTCATCGAAAGAAGAAATCAAGTTTTTTCTTTCACTACGGGGAAGCTCAAGGTCACCAGACTTACGGCCATTAGCATATTGATAATTAAATTGACCTATGCTGGTCAACAAACATGGCGTAACTCGTCAGACACATGTTGAAACAACTTTTAGAAATTAACGAAATTTTCAATGAAATTTCACCAGGTCTTACTTTTCCGTTATAAAAAAAGCGTTTGTATGTTTTCATCTAAAAACCTGGAATATGATATATGAGAATTTTGTTTTCATTTAAAAAACCAGGAAGATGATGTACAGGAATTATGAAAGATTATAGCATAATAAAAAAAGAAATTAAATTCTTTAAGTAGAGAATGTAACGTTCGGTTTCACGTAGGCAAAATCAATTACGATTAATAACGTACATTTCGGTTAAAAGAATTTTTTTTCGTCATGTTTTACTTTGCTATATCGAAATTTGCAGTTTAGTAATACAACATAGGAAAAGTGACAAATAGAATTTTTTTGCGCTAAAGTTCTAATGGATAAAAAAACAGTAATAAAAAACAGAAAATAACGCAAGCCAAAACACAATGATTTTACATTACAAATATTTCGCAAAATATATTATTTTTTATTTGATTTCACTTGGTGAAATAAAATAAAACATAAACTGATATTTACCTTATGCATAGGCAATTTAGAACGAAACCTCTCACATTGCCGCCCCCGCAAATAATAGTATATTAAATATTTCTTGAAAGGAAAACAACATCAGGACAAAACCAAGCAAAAAATAAACCTACATTGAATCCTATAAAAAATAGTCAATGGCCGTCATCTGAGAATGGGTTAATTATTAGGACATGTATCTTTTTGTAGCTTTTTCTGTTTCCCTGATCAATTTTTATCCACTATCGACCTGCTAACCCAGTCAGAGCTTCAACCGTGTCCAGTTGGCCAGAATTACCTGTTTCCACCTCCCACGATGAGGACGAGGGTTGGACTAGCATTTCAATGAGCACCAAGGCAAATCTCATCAACGCCATTTTTGCTACAAACGCTGACAGAGCAGTGCCAGGCATGACCTCTAATAAAATCCTTAGAGAAGAAACTGATCACTTGTATTTGTTTGTATCTCTTTCTGTTTTCTTGAGCAATTTTTATCCACCATCGGCCTGCTAAGCTAGTCAGAGCTCCATCAGTGTCCAGCTGGCCAACATTACCTGTTTCCACCTCCCAGGAATGGGGACGAGGGGTTGGACTAACATTTCGATGAGCACCAAGGCAAATCTCATCAACGCCATTTTCCTACCAAAGCTGACCTACCATTGCCAAACATGGCCTCTTAAAAAGCCCTTGAGAGGAAACTGATCACTTTTGAGATGAAATGGCCGAGGAAAGCAGTGAACAAAACCAGCAGACAAGATCAGGAATGAAGCAATAAGAGATATGGTAGGAGCAATACCAATCATACAACACATCGATGGACAGAGGATCAAGTTGTTCGGGCACCTCACTCTTGCTTATCAACCAACCAGCCCTCCGAGCATACACCCTCAGGTACTCTAGCTGGAGAGCGAGAGGCAGACCAAGAAGACGCTGGAGCAACTCAGAGCCCACGTGATATCTCCATTTCGTCTGGCCGCTGACAGACAACTGTGCCTCCCTGCAACGCCTAACAGCACAAGCGAAAGGATAAACTAAAACTAACCTGAACATATATGTGTAAATCATTACTATTTCTTAACTATCCATAAAATCTAAAAAAGAAAAAAAATGTCTTTAAATCATCTGAAAATAGTTGATAAGTTTTAGACATTGGTCGGCTGCAAGGAAAGATGGTTCACTGTGTTGTCTACGGTTCATGCTCATTTTGAATATTGCTTCTACATATGATATGTTACTTCTAGTCTGTATTTAGAGATTCATGATAAAATCCAAAGAATGATCTTTAATGTTACTGGTCCTGATCTGTCATCTCGGTTTCATTCACTTACCCACCATCGTGACGTGAGCTCCCTGTGCCTTTTCCATAAATACTTTCAATGTCATTGTACGGATGAATTGCCATAATGGTACCTAGACTTTATGAATTTAAGCACAGTACTTGATTTGCTGCAAGGTCTCATCCTTTTACATTTGAAATGGCTAGATATAACCGTAAGTTCTATGCTAACACTTTCTTCGCTTGCACTTATAGCATTAGGAAACCTCTTCTAGTTTCTTGCTTCCCAGTCAGCTCTGATCTTCGAAAATCTAAATGTAATTTAAATGCCAATGGTCATCCGCTGTCATTTGATCCGCTTTCTTTCACTGTTCTCCCTGATTAATAGAGGACGCACGGTGGAGTAATGGATAGCGGCTTGGATTGAGGAATCGGAGAGCCGAGTTCGAATTCCAGTCGAATCCATTACATTCACTTACGTGCTGGGAAAGGTGTGAATCCTTTTTCCTCTCCCTCCAGCTATGGGTAAATCGCAGGACAGACTGGGTTCTATAGCCTTGGATGGCAACTGGTCTAGGAGAAGGAAAACTCTGAATTCAAAAACCTGCTCTTAGAGGAGGGTGAATGGAGTCTCTCTGAGCCTTGGTTGGCAATCCATTTAGTGTTGGTGTCACGATAAAAAACACCCTTGATAGCCCTAGCGAAGCATCAAGAATTCAGCTATTTGACAAGGTTATGAACTACACCAATCAAAGTGAGTTCAATCTCGGCTGAGGCCGCAAGATGATGATGATGAATAGTGTTTTTTTCCTCATATTGTTATATTGAGTAGCCACCTTGCTTCTTAGTGGCTTTATTGCCTTTCTGTCGGAAACGATTAAAAATATTTGTTAAAAACAAATCCACCAATCAATTAATGTAACTATTTACCGTTTTCTTTCTTTCAACCATAACTTTGTTACATTTTATTTTCCAATATCAAATCCCCATATTTACATTTGATTATTACATATTTGAATTACAAATGTCATTGTTATTTGTTAATATCATGAATTGTTAAAATTAACCACACCGTTTATATCTAGCGTGTTTGCCATGGTAATGATTTTAAATTAGATTTTTTTTTGCTTTGAGGATGATCGTATAGCGGGAAGAGTTGACGACAAAATAAAAATTGACAAAATAAAAAAAAAAAAGAAACAAAACAGCCAAATGGATTTCTCTTTCTCTGTCTCTAATAACTGTACAAACACACACACACACACACACACATACACACACACACACATATATACATATATATATATATATATATATATATATATATATATATATATATATATAAGTAAAGATTTGTACAAATCAAACGTTCAGATATTAACAACCCATATATATATATATATATATATATATATATATATATATATATATATATATATATATAAATGCCAATTATCAGAGATAGAGTGTTTAAATATAAAAGTGGACACTGAAATCAACACCAAGTGGTAAGAGACAGTTTCATCCTTCAACGCAGTCTTCAGGCCATATATATGATGGTGTTTGTAAGTTCAAAGCCGGGCTTAATTGCCAAAATCTGTTCAAATGATCAAACCTTAAAAAAATGTTTTTTTAAGTCTTTCTTGACCCAGAAAATTCCAGCAAATCTCTGTCCTCATGTGTACGTATGCATATTATCTGTTCTGTTTTCCATGTATTTAAGACGCTGTATGAATGCAGCCAAATTCGATTAAAATTGCAAAAAATAACATCGGAAAAATAGGAACTTGAAACCTTGTAAGTATAAAAGATGCTTACGCAGGTGCGTTTGTCATTGTTCCAGAAAAATACACTTCTATGAACAAATACGTGTTGTACGACTTGCGTTACTTTATTTTATTTTCTGTACAGTTTTATTTAGAACTCAAACGTAACACCCGGTTAATATATATATATATATATATATATATATATATTATATATATTTCCTGTTTGTTCCATCCCCGCAAATGAAGTTGATATCGAATTCCAGAGAATGATGAGACATTTCCAATCGGCATAATTCATTGGCATTGGACGGCCGTTTCGTCCTATTTGGGACTCATCAGCAGTGCGCATCGACTGCTGACAATCGAATACGGGCTGTTACGATACAACGCAAGCGTCATATAACTGGATCAACGGGCCTCGGTGACTAAGAAACTGACTAGACTCAATATAGCACCGCTACTCACTAAATTCCGTGCTGATACTCATCCAGGTATATGTAACACAACGGATTGTGCCCCAAGAGCCACATCTTCTTTCCGCAAGACACTCCCTCCAGTGCATTAAAAGCTGGTTCAAGCATGTATATAAAAGTGATAGAGTTTTGAGGAATTAGAATAATCCATATAGTAATTAATCGTGTCTAGAAGAATCGTCAACAGAATGCAGAAAGCACTGAACGGCCGTTTCGTCCTATTTGCGACTCATCAGCAGTGCACATCTCTTACCGGGAATCGAAAACGTACCATTACGATACAACACAAACGTCATATAAATGCACCAGCTGGCCTCGTTGACGAAGAAGAAACATATATAGGGCCGCTACTCACTAAGTTCCTTGGTGATACTCATCCATATAAATATGTATTTGCATTGTTCGCTATATATACAGTGATCACTAAATATACGCTACTTGCATTGCTCGGATTGTTGTCTTCATCTTTATTGGCATATTCACGACGTTTCGGCTATGCTATGCAACGACCTTCTTCAGATCAAATTTCTTGGAATTTCGAAGCGAACATTTTATATAGTCCACAGGGCTAGATTGTTCTAATTCCACGTTTCATATTTTTGAATATTTTAGTTACAGTTAATTCCCCTAGATAACTAAAATCTCCAAGTTTTTGTTTCCTGTGCTGTGGCTAGGTGTTGCATTCTCAACTCCTTGGGGCAAGTCAATTTCGGATCAATCAGCCAACACTTTTATCCACTGGGCCTCGTGTGCTCCAGATTTAAGTTTTCTCGAATGTACTATATATACGTATATACTATATATATGTACTTTAATAGTTATTAATGTTTTCAAGTCCATAGAAAGTGCATTTACTATCATTTAAATAATGAGTATATTTTTCAGGGACATCCAGCATATATAAGTCGCTAAAGCTTGAAACACATGAGGCCATCTTTTCATAGGATTTAAGCGTTTTCTGCTTGGTCTAGGCAATCTGGAATCTGGGCACTTTACTTTTCAGTATCCTTGGTGTTATTCAAGATTGTATCTGCATAAAAGTTTTAGGTTTAGGCAAATTGTCCATTGGTTCAAAAAAAACGGTGTTTGTTTTTCCTTTGATATATATATATATATATATATATATATATATATATATATATATATATATATATATATATATAGACAGGACATTTAACGTAAACCTGTTTAACAGGTTTATTATTGGAGGAATCGAAACTTTTATCATACAGTCTCAGTTACGGTGGACTGGTCATGTCTTGAGAATGTCTGATGACAGGATACCAAGATTCTAATGTACAGCCAGTTAGATCAGGGCTACAGGAATGTAGGACGCCCATGGGTAAGATACAAAGATGCTTAATATAACACATAACACCCTTGAGCGCTTAGCCTTGGAGATCAACGTGTTTTAGTGGACTCAGCAATTTTCAATCTGCTTGTCTGAATCATCTTCAAGAAGCGAGAGTAAGATCTAAAAGGTCAGCCAATCTAACAGTGATCTCATCTCACAATCCTCACACTTGCTCCATATGTGGCCTCCTTTGTAAATCCCTAGCGGGTCTTAAATGCCACTTAAGGTTATCGCACAAACTGTCATAACTGAATCAAAAAGCTGTCAGATCCTCATACGTCGAAACCGACGGGAGAGTCCATTCCATATATATATATATATATATATATATATATATATATATATATATATAGTAAAATAATCCCTAAGGTGCCAGGCAAACTACCTCGGTTTCACCTAAACGGATCTTCAGGGTAAAACTGGCTAAAACTTTTTAGCCAGTTTTACCCTGAAGATCCGTTTAGGTGAAACCTAGGTAGGTTTGCCTGGCCTTTATGATTATTTTAGTTTTGCTTTTGCTTAGTGTATTGAGCACTTTACGTTTAGTCTTTTACTCGTTTTTGTTTGTTTTTTTCTTTGGACTTGAAGCTTAAGCAAGCAATTGACGAGAGGATTCGTACAGTGTTATGTTCTTGTTTCTTTCTTTTTTTTATTTCCAATTTTTTCCTCGGAGATCAATTTGTTATATTACATGTTAAGCTAACCGATATTTTTCTAAACGAGTATTACCATTCGTATATATATATATAAATTTGACCCATACTTAGCTTACTTTCAGTTTCACTTTCTAAAATCATAGAACTCTGAAAGCGATAGAGTTACCCTAAATATATATTCTTAAAGAGTATTATTGCATTTTTTACTTCTTCTTATATATTTGTACCCGTGTGGAACACACAAAAAAATACTTTCACACACAAACACACACACACACACACACACACACATATATATATATATATATATATATATATATATATATATAAAAAAGGGAGAAAGAGAGAGTGAAAGAGAGAGCGAGAAAGAGATAGCGATAGAAAGATGTGTGAGTTAAAGTTGATCAATATGAAAAGGCTGTATGATAAACACGTGCGTTCAAAAACAGGGATCCGACGCTCCGGAGTAAACACCAAAGGACCCCGATAATTAATTACGGCGAGTGCAAATAGCTCTTAATTAATCTCACTAAAATATCCACATCCATAATTAATAGAAGAGATGGGGTAATTTTCGAATACTTTTTTTACGATGAAAGGAACAAAAGGAAGGGTTTAATTAAGGTCCATGACTTATTCTCCCTTTTTGGTACAAGAAGCCGATATCTCTTTATTTTATTTTATTTTTTACTATTTAATTTTCTTTCTTCTTGAGCCATTTGCTGCATTGGGTGCAGAGCAATCGTTCGATTGATCAATAGTTCAGAGGCGAGTGAGAGAGAAAGATTTATATAATATTAGTTTATATCTAGAAACTTTTTCGTTTTCAATTTAAGGGTTGTTTTATTTGTTTTGTACTTCGAGGTAATGATTAATTTGAGAAATGAAGAATGAAAAATTCTCCCTTAACGGATTAACAGAAAAAAAATAATAAAATAATCGTTATGGTCCGGTTCCTTGTACCACGGTGATAGTCCAAGGTAGAACCAATAAAGAAGAACGCGAACACGGGTATTGAATAACACATATATATTACAAACAGGAGTATATACAGAGAAGTAGAAGTGTTAGTATGAACAATCAGGTTTAGTAGATAGAACAATGTAGTCTCAACCAGTATCACTATTCCAATGTCTTGCAGTAATTGTCTGAACGCGACTCTGTTTCGGATTGCCTCTGACTCGCCTCTAGACTCGACTTGAACTACTGACGATATACAGTCAACACCACGAAGGCGTCATGGGGCCATTTAACCCGTATAAACGGATTCAGGGTCGGTTTACCTCCTCGAAAGAGAATCCGCCCTTCGGCGTAGCCACCTTCGGGTTCCTCTCCGCCCGAAGGCAGAGAGTTCAACCATACTGTCGGTTCAGAAGTGAACGACTGACGATATTCAGTCACCCCCCTCACGAGGGTGTCATGTGGCACAAGGCCTTTTTAACGTGGGACCAAAAATATGCCCATTGAGCCCGTATATACGGTTTCAGGGCCGGTTTACCTCCCCGAAGGAGACTCGGCGATACCATCCTTGGACTTATCGCTAACATTTTTTGTCGATATTTACAAATTCTACGTTTCGTTCAATCCATCGATTAAATTTAAAAAAAAAAAATGATTTATTTGGAAAAAATAATTTGACAAAAACCAAAATTCGCAGTTTAATATTTGTTTTTAATTTAATTTCATTTTATAGGATGTCTTGACATTTTTCCCCTTTTCCTTTTAAACAGCGAAGAATAAAAGTTTCGAATTTCTTACTCTTTTGCATGCAACATACAACTGGACATACGTAAATATTTCTTTCTGGAGACAATTTTCAAATTTTTTCTGTATTTGGCCTTGTGATTTATTTATAGTTCCCGAGAATTGAAAACTGTATTCTGGTATATGAAAACTTAAAGAAGAAATATGAAAAAAAAGGAGAATTTTATATATACATTGTGCCGATTATAGGAATTTAAGCAATCTAGTAGGTCTCACTGATTCACTGTTGAACTACCTCGATGCAATCCGCCACTTCTACTCGAAAAGTTCCTTTTCACGCACTTCCCACATGTGGAATTCCTACCCGATTTTTTTCCTTACCTTATAACTACAAACCTCAAAAATTTAAATGCAGCGTCATTTGCCATGACGATTGCGTTTAAGAATGATTTCCGCCTCTGGGTGTTGACTTCAATGTCCACTTTCATATTTGCATAGGCTCTATCTCTGATACTGAGCACTTTTAACTCATGCCATACATTAAAAACCATTATATATATATATATATATATATATATATATATATATATATATATATATATAAACATGTTTATATATTGAATAATCTTTGGTTATATATATATATATATATATATATATATATATATATATATATATATATTTATTCACGGATCAGTTTCTTAGTGTTGTTATTAATCTGATTAAGATAACCGTTATAGTTTTGGTTATTCCTTTATTTTTGCTAAGAGAAAATAAATGTTATTGATAGTTGTGATTTTTTTGCATATGCGCATGAAACGCTCTCTGTTACAGTCAATTTAAAATGAACTGTTAAGAATACGTAAGGGTGTAACTTAATATATATATATATATATATATATATATATATTATATGTATTATATATATATATATATATATATATATATATATATATATATATATAATTATATATTGTTAATGTTTTAAAGTACTCAAAACTACATTAATTTAATTATCTTTTTACAATTTGTGTTAAACATTGCTTTTATAGGCATTTTAAAACATTGCTGCTATACTCATAATTAATCCCATTTTTTATATGGGGCATTTCAAGAATTTGAAGCTTTTGTAATTATTTTTATCTAGGAGTGTACTTGTATTGGCAATTAACATTTCTCTAAAATGTTAAATCGGACAGGAATATTCTTTTAAATTTTGTGCAATAGAACTTGAATCCGACATGTGTAAAGTAATTACGTATATTTCATAAAACATAATTCAATGTACTATCTGTGGAGAAGTATATTTCATTTAATTATTAATGTTACCTTTGTATTATAATGGCTTCCAGCATTTTGAGTTTTCCAGTGAGTCCTTTATAATATTATGGTGTTATATCTTAATATTTCATGAATAGTATTTTGATTGTTTGTGTTAGGCTTATATGTGCACGACATGTGCAGTTTTCACAAATGGAAAATCAAGCTACGAGAAAGTGTGGTGCTTGTGAGGCCAATGTAAGAATGTAATATTGTTTGTTGATTGTAGACACAATTTCCAAATTGCAAATGAGAATTCATAAAAAAGATTTATTTGATGAGGGTCGGCTGTAAAGTTCATAGGCTAACTATGAAGCAGAGATACTAGAGTTTTGGGATATTGCATGTATTAATTTAAAATCTTATTAATAACTGCATTTAGGCGTGGTTTAATAGCAAGCTTGTTTCGCTAGTTCAGTTAGGATTGCGTAATGGGCTCGATCCTCCGTGATGGTCCGTGATGCTGTACTTGCTCGGGAGGAAGCCGGTTCAACTCGACCAGTGTGAAAACCGATACAAGTCAAGTCAAGTCGATCCTCCCAAAGTGCGCCATACTTTCGGCCTTGGGACAAACCACATTAATAAAATCACTTTATCAATAACTTCCTTCCAGGTAAACTAGCATCTAACTGTTCAAAGGAGACTGCTCATCCTTTTGGCCAAAAAATTAATCAGCAGCAGATATAACCTAATCACTACGGTAGTAGCTACCAGCCAAGCGTCTTTTAATTTTCAGGAACAGATGATATTGAGGAGAATAGGAAGGGTGATGAACCTGTTCAAGATCACAATCCCGTACATCAGCCATTCAAACAAACGAATCGTGTGTTGGAGCATTGTCCTAATGAAACAAGACCTCTTTCGTCAGTTTTTTTCTGAGCGTTTGGCATAGTAATCTTCATTTATGGTATTCCTGTTTTGAAGAAAGTCAAACACAACGCCTTTCGCATTCCCCGGAAACTGAGGCCATCATCTTCACTGCAGATTAAACGACCTTGTCCTTCTTTGGAGCGGGTGAGGAGGAATGTTTCACTTGCATGGATTGTCTCTTTCTTTCTGGCTCAAAATGATGAATCCAGTGTGTGTATAGCTGGCCACTCGTATTCGAAGATAGCCGTCTAGTAAGGCGGCTAGCCCAATCCCTATTGCAGACGCTTACTCAGACTGTGTAAGGCAAACCCATCTTGTTTCTAAAATGAGTATTGCGTTCATAAATGGTCACCTTTGGAAAATGACTGAACACCATACCATAGAGAGTGAAATTGGTTACACGGAACTAGTGCTAGCACGAAGTCACAAGCCATCGTGGCCGAGGGCTTGATCGTGCTGGCCTTGTTCAAATTATTGATCACGCGAGATAACACGCTCTTTCCTAGAAACTGAACCAAGGCCTGCTCAGTATAGTTGCAGTATAAACCACAGGTGGGTTCTGTGGGTGGTGAAGAAACACAAATGCGCCTGAGTAAGCGTCTGCAATAGGGATTGGCTAGCCGCCCTAGTAGACGGCTAATAATTAGAAGGATCAGACTGTTCGTCTGATTTCTTAAAGACTGCAACTACAGAAGAGGATTTCCAATAAGCAGAAGAGGAAGAGGCATCCAGACATTGGTTGTAGAAGGCGTCAGCATGTCGTTGCGTTAAGAAATATTTGTTTTTCACTCTACCTTCTTTGAAAACAACCTGCTTTTTATTATTATCCCAAGAAATAGTTTCTATATTACGATGTCTCCCTTTATGTCACCTCTTCATTTCTTTAAACATGTCAACGAGGTTACTCGCTGAAATATGTTTTATTTTTTTTTTTTTTTGCATTTGATGTTGTCTGTACGTCTTCAATAACAAATAGGTAAATCATAAAAAAGATTTGTATTCTTTTCTTTTTTGTTTTTTATGCAAGAAAGTCTGGTTGATTTAAACTGATTGAAAGTCGACTGATTTATTTTCGAACAGCTGGAGAGAAATTAAACAAAATGGCTGACAATGGAAACTGATGAAAGATGTCTTTGCGTAAGGAATTTTAAGTATATCCGTTGAAGAAATATATTTCCTTTTATGCTAAACGATAAGGACATATGACTATTCTAATGCATATACTCCAAATGTCTTTCTAAAGCTAAGGCAGAGGGCATTCGAACTTTTTGCTCTAAACAATAAGGACAATTATTTTTAACAGGTATATTGTATAAGTGAATCCATTGTTTTCTGCTTTTTTTGTAAAATTTTGTTGTTGAATCGCTTGTAATCACATTATTTGAACTAAGATGTTCTTTGTTATTGTCACATTTTACTACCACGTAATAAACATTAAACTCAGATGCAGCCTAGGTCATTATAGAAAGCTTCAATGAAACAACGAGGATGATTTTTTTAAAAAAAGACTAAGATAAAATACAGTTACTAAAAACAAAGAAGAAAGCTCAAATGAAATGTCACCATATCAAGTAATGAACCTGTTGAAATGTAGCGAAGGATGATAACAAACACACATACACAAAAATGAAGATGAGAATATTCGATAATAGCGATGGTAATGGTAATATGAAACCATTTCATATGAAGAAACGTTTGGTTTTTCTTCAGCGAGAAGCTAATGCTGCTTTCGGTTGAACTTTATAAGTTGTTATCTATCAAAAGAATTTTTCGGAGAAACAGCTTTCTCAAGTTCAGTAAGAGTTATCGCCCTTCCGCGTAATGATTGGGACTTCGTTCCTAACGTTTCTTTCGAAATAGTGTAAAACGTCAATGTTTTTGATAATCTGATGACCTTATGTGTCACATTTCTTTTTAATTTTAGATTTCAAGATCCATGAACAACCAAATGATTGACGTAATATTTCCAATATTTTGTGAAAATTAGAGAAGTGAGAAGAGAGTGATTTATAAAAAAAGACCGTATTTGACAGTATGTCTGTCTTCACTGTTATCTATCTATCTCTCGCTATATATATATATATATATATATATATATATATATATATATATATATATATATATATATATATATATAAGCCTAATGGTCGGAGTTGAATCACAGCAGAATCACTAGTATTAAAAAATGTTAAATATATGTGTGAAAAAATAAATAAAAGTAAAAATAACGTAGAGCGTTTAACTTTAACTCCATATTTTTAATGTTATATATATATATATGTGTGTGTGTGTGTGTGAATATTGGAGTAAACACACTCAGAGGTGACTGGTTGTTTTCATACTAGACGCAATCGTTACGCCGCCGGCTGCCTGACGATTGCGTCTAGTATGAAACTTTATCCCATAAATATAGCATACCTTAAAACTATATATATATATATATATATATATATATATATATATATATATATATATATATATATATATGCTAATGTCTATACTCAGTTGTTGGGAGAGAAACGGATAGTATGATTTGCACATAAAATGTATTGAAACAAATTGGTATCTGGGGAAACATTAGTAAAAAAAAAGACTAAAAGGATCGGAGAAGGTCGAAAAAAATCGCCCAATGTCGTATGTTGTTGTCCAAACAATTTAAGGATTAAAGTAACAAATACTTATTTAATAAAAATGCAATATTTTTTTATGCATTTTTTCATATTGTCTTTAAGTTTTTCTCTATACAAGAATCCAGTTTCCAGTTCGTCCTGCGTTTTCGAAAACTACACCCTTTTGCAAATTAATTTAAACAAAACGAATGATTCCGTTGTTATTTATTTATTTTTTTTGTATATTTCCAATGAAACATGACCGAGTACATATGTTAGTAATTCATATGTCCGCCTTTATTTTTCAGAAGCTTTTTGATGTGATTTGACATGGAGTCCACTAATTTGGAGCAGTCCTCATTGATTTGTGGGTCACGGTACCCAACGTCTCTAATGGCTTTCACGAGCTTCTCTTTCGTCATACAGTCCATTCCCCGAAGTCATTACTTGCAGATTGATCACAGATTCATGATAGTATTTAAATCAGGAAAGTTTCCAGGCCAGTCTAGTACTTTGATTTGCACACCGGTAAAAATCCCTGCATAAGTTTTGAGGTATGACACAGGGCAAGATCTTGCTGAAAAATACCGGATCCATCAGGTAACCTCTTATTCAGCTCTGGAACGACAGTCAAATTTCCAACTCCATCGTAACTAAAGCAGTCGCAAAACATCTTTTTCAAGGGATGTTTTACGAATTGATTAATGTGACACACTCAAATTTTCTCTCCAGTTAATCTGCGAACATGTTGGCTTCTATTTGTCGTTACTGAAAGTAACTTTCCTCCACTGTTCTTTCGTTCAATGTTTGTATTTCTGTCCCCATTTGTAGCGTCTTTTCCTTCATAGGTTTCGTCAGAAGTTGCTTTTTCACGGGCCACCTTGCCTTGCGTCCAACAGCCAGAAGCATTCGTCTCAGCGTTAAGGAGTTGACATGTATCCCTTTCGTTTGTAAATCTCTTTTTATGGCGTCACTTGTCTTCCTGGGATCTTTCACACTCTCCCGGATCACGTATGCGTCGTCTCTTGGTGTTGTTTTTCTCTTCCCCCAGCCTTTTTTTTGACGTTTTGATCTGATGGACCCAGTTTCTTTCTTCGCCTTGGAGTTTGAACACAGATCACCAGAGAAAAAACACAGGTGATCCCATTTTGAATAAGTATGTCACGTGATGTTAAAGGGAATGTATATATGGGAATTAGCATGGCCTATAAGTGATCCCTCTCCGAATTACTTCGGAGGTGTACTTGTCGAACTCTCTGGCTCTGTGTAGAGAGGAACCCAGACGAGGCTATGCCAAAGGGCAGAGTCTCGTCTGGGGTGGTAGACAGCTACCCGAGCCTGTTTTTACGAGAATTAGGGGATATTTTTCCCGTGTCTACGGGCTCGGATACTCCGTAATAAACTCGGCCTTGTGCCACATCCGACTGCGTGGGGCGGTTAGTGAATATCATCACTATACAGATTGCTATTTGGATCATTATTCGGTGTTTACTTTTCGAGCCAGTATTATTGAGCAAGTACTATTAGTGCCAGTGATAGTGGAAGGCGTCTGAGCCTATGTTCAACAGCGTTACTATGGTTGTATCTGCGATTACAAAGTCTCTACTACAACGAGCATTACGAAACTGAAAACGGGTATTCGTTGATGTTACAAAAGATTGCAACGAGTGTTCGTTGGCATCACAAAAATTTAATACTTATTAAATCCACATACTGAATTTTTTCTTGATTAATTAAGGATAAACGGCATCACGGATTTCAGTCTGATTCCATATAATTGTTCCTATTTGGGTCCTATTTGTTGGAACACTTGGTAGAGAATGTTGATTTACTGTTCAACCTCATTCTTATTCCAACAATGAATACTTATGTCATCGGCATAGCACCCCCCCCACATCATCATCCTTTCGGGGGTGGTGGGGGAGCAGGATCATTGTCTTTTATTACGCGATTGTTTTGGAATGTTGTATGGAATGTTTAAATGATCAGTGCTCATCTCTTCATATTTATGTTTGCAAATGTGCAGGCCATTGTCTAGGAAGCGTAAATATACATTCTTGTCTTCGAATTTCTCGTTTTGATTGTCACCATATACGAAGAATGCGTCTGCTAGAATGTTGATGTTGCTGTTGCTGACAGAACAGAGAGCAAAAATATTAAGCTCGATAGATATGTGGACGCTGACAGAGAACTGACAAATATGTGCAGGTGACAGTTGCATTCGTTATTATTAGCGGGAAGGTGAGGAAAGAAAAGTGTGTGGGCGAATAAAAGGAAAGAATAAAAAATAAGTGGGAGGAAAAGAATTAGAAGAGGAAAACGATTAATCATGAGAAGGTTGAAAATGTAAAACGCAAATTTATTATGTCGCTGATAAGAATAAATAAAAAAAGGAAGAAAGAATGGAAAAAGAATAAGAATAGAAAATATATTTTGGGGGAAATCAAGAAAAAGAAAAGGTTAGAAATGGGAGAAGAATGAAGAAGATTTATATTGAGAAAGTAACAAAGAAGAAGAAGAAGAAGAAGAAGAAGAAGAAGAAGAAGAAGAAGAAGAAGAAGAAGAAGAAGAATGATACTGCGAAAGTGAAAAGAGAAAAAAAATAAGTTGGAACGAAAAGACAAAAAGAAAGAGAAAAGAAAGAAAGAATTAGAATAATAATAAAATAATTGAAATATATTTAATAAAGAAAGAAATAAAGGAAGAAAGAATGAAAAAAAGAAAGAAATAATATGGTCGATATTTATAAAGTAAAAAAAAAACATGGGAAGTTAATTTAGAACGGAAGAAAGCAAGCAAGAAAGAAATATTGAAAGAAATGAATGAAAATAATTAATGAATAAATGGGAAAATAAAGAAAGAAAAAAGAAATAAAGTAGAATAAAAATGGAAAGGACTTCTTGGGAACGGAAGAACGAAAGAAGAAAGAGCGAAAGCGAAGAAGAAAGAAGAAGATTTATGTTGAGAAAGTAACAAAGGAGAATTTGATCAAGAAGAAGAAGAAGAAGAAGAAGAAGAAGAAGGAGAAGAAAATTAAATAGGAATGAAATAAATAATGGCAGAAAGAAATGAAGAAGGAAAGAAAAGAAATGAAGAAGGAAAGAAAGGAAGAAGGAAAGAAAGAAAAAAGGAGGAGGAAGAAGAGGACCAGGAGGAGGTTGATATTCTGAATGGGAAGAAATTGAAAATTAATTTAGAACGAATGAAAGCAAGTAAGGAGGAAAGAAAGAAAAATGTCGATAATGAGAAAATAAAAAGCTTCATATTGAAAAGGTAATAGAAATCTAGAAGGACATAAAGAACGTACTGAAAAATGAAGACGACGATTCAGAGAATGAAAATATATAATTTGAGAAAAATAGGAAGGAAAACAAAAGAATAATTTTAAAAGACATTAACAAACAAATAATCAAAAGAAGATTGCAAATGAACAAAAGAAAATCTGAAAAGAACTTCGAAGATTACAAACTGAAAAAAGTAAGATGACATTGAAAGATAAAAGCAAAAGAAAGAAAGAAGGAAGAAAAAAAGGAGCAGAAAAAATAAAACTGGAGTTAAGAAAAGAAAGAAATGTGGAATAAACAGAAAAAAATAAGAAAATAAAACGAATTAGAAAATGAAGGATGAAAAATAGATTGAAATTAAACAGCAGAAAGTGGGAAATAGTAGATTAAACAGAACGAAAAAATGTCGGAAAAACAAAGAAAAAAAATATTTTAAAAAAATGTCGGGTAATGGAAGAAAAAGTCGACGTAATGTATGTTACTATTTCTATAACTAAGTTATTTCCAGACAACATTAATTCATAATGAAAGACTCACCAGACTGATAACCACATTTCGTCTCTTGTTGCTTCTAACCATTTTTTTCCCCAATTAGATACGCTGATTTGAACCAGAATCTTCTGGTCTCGACTTAATTTTTTTTTTATCGCCGTCTGATCAGACAGCGTCCATCAAATTTATCCACATATTTATCAGGGATACAATAATCAAGCTCTCCATACAGACATACATATGACAAACAAATTATCGCCTGCAAAATCTCTCAATAGGCCATAGTGTCAAAACTCGCGAGAACTTCGTTAGCAACAGTTTGATCGATGTTATTAATTACTATCCTCGATGCAATGATTAATTAAAGTGATTAACTTGTTAATTTAATTAGGGGGGTCTTTTCTATAAGGCGCGGCCGGGAAAGGCTTACATTAATCCAATTGTTGTTGACAATTTAAGATTTGATGCATTTCATTTATAAATTATAGAATTAGTGGAGTAATGTTTATTTGCATTTGTTTCAGCCATCGAAAATGTAATTGAGTTTCTTGCAGAAAACTGGAAATGTACTTGACTGAATTGGCAAGCAAAAGAAAAAAAAATGAAAAACGCTAGCGAATCCGCAATCTTACAAGCGATATTTCGACAATAAAATAAGAGGCTTTTTTAATGTAAAAAAAAATGGTGTCTTTATCAGATAAAAATAACGTATTTCGGAAGAAATTTTAATTGAAGTTAGGCAGGAGATTTCAGGCAGCATCTTTTTTGTTCTGTTTTTTAAACTCTTTATTTTCAGTTGGTTTCTTTTACTATCTGTCATGGTAACTTGAAATTAGAAATCGGAGAGTCGAGCTAAAAATCCAGATGGGTCCATTAAATTCATGAGCCACGTATGGGTGATTTTTCCTGTGCAAGATAGACTTCTGGAGCTCAACTCTCTCCACGCTCACCTTAATTAATTTTAATTAGACTAGTTGCCAACCACGGATATAGAACCTAGTCTGTCGTGCTATTTTACCCATAGCTGGGGAGAAGAGACCGATTCATATATTTCCTAAATGTATAAGCACGTAAGTGAATGTAACTCGACTGGAATTCGAACTCGGCTTCACCGATTCCTCAATCCGAGCCGCTATCCATTAACCCACCGTACCTCCACTGAAACCTAACTTTGCCCTTTGTAGTTGCGTGTAAGTAAATGAAACGAGCTAATCTTTAACTCTTTACATTCACTTACGTACCCAGGAGAAAATTATGAATCTATTTCCTTCTTCCCAACTATAGGTTAAATAGTAAGACTAGTATCTGAAAAAAAAAAATTATTGGCACAAAAATTGTGAATCCAATATTCACTTGCAAAGAAATGATTGATTTAAAATCCAAAATATTTTTCGGCTTTAAATAGCAGACAAAATGTTGATAAGCCGTAAAAAATCAATTACTATTAGCTTTTAAAAATAGTGTCAGTATTAATATCTTCTTTTGTCATATCTTACTCTTTCTTCAGGTATTATGATTTTTCACATTTCAAGCTCCCTCTTTTAAAATGTCCATTTGTTCAACATTTCTGTTTCACGGGGTCCATCGATCCGAGTAATTTACGACCCTAACTCTTCCTTTTCTGCTTCTGCTGTTCAAGTCTGTCTGGGTTTCAAGAACAACGAGTTATTAATATTTATACTATCTACATCGGAATTCTTTACCTACTCTTTTTTTGTTGCTATCACAATGTATCAGCTTCTTTGTGAGCTTCTTCGTCATGTGATTATCGATCTGAATAATATTTGGGGCATATCTAAATAGAACCCTTTATTTAATCTACGGAGATTTTTCTCGCTCTCCTGACCATGTATAAGGATATCGCGTCTAGCTCTTATTTAGTACTGCTCATTTATAATTCGCCAAGTTTCCACTACGTCTAAGTACACATCGCCCGACTCAGGGATTAAACTCACACTGAGCTTTAATCCATTAGTCTATTGTACTGTGGGACAGTCCTAAATATTGAAATTGGAGAACTAAACCTGACCTGCCTGCTGATTACCAATGCTGTTGCTGCTGCTTGTCACGCTATACTTCTATGGTTTTTGCTGCTGTTGTTTAAGCCATAGTTTTATTTTCTTTACTTTCCTTGTCACCGTAGACCTAACAAGATATGGAAAAAGGTGCGATGGATAAATTGTCGTCTAAACTATGCAAAAATGAAATTAATAATGACGTTTCATTTTAACAGATATATTTATCAAAACTTGAAATACTAAAGAGTAAATCTATTCACTTATATCGCCATTGACTTCAACTATGGCCTCCAGACGACTTCGGAATCTCTTGCATATCTTCTCGATTGTCTCCGTGTTTAAGTTGGTGAATGCATCGACGTTACAATAGTTTTGTTGCTCTCTCGCTCAACTGTGCACCGCCCTTAACAATCAAGGGGGTTGCAGTCTAGAGATTTAGGTGGTCAGATGTAAGGGGTGATATGGTTGCAGAAATTGTCTGACAGCCATGACTGCAAAGTCCTGTTGCCAAATAGGGTCTTCCAGCATTCACTTTCTTGTCACGGGTCAGCACTGCCTCCTCAAGGAACCTGATGTAGGACACCGTATTGATTATGAGGCCCTCACCAACAAATTCGGGAGTTCTTTTCATATCAGAACGAGTGAGTTTTCTGAGTGGCATTACCTACGTAATCAGCGTTAGACTCAACCAACTCTTTCCGAATACTCTACACTGTCCTCAGATTGATACCCAAACACTCTGAAATGTTCGTATTGGAGTTTCTGGAGCGAATGCCAAACAGCACAGCATTCTGTTTCTAAACTTATGGCGGAGTCAATTGCGTCATAGTCTTCTTTTTCTTATAGACGGTGCCCAACTGACCCTATTATACGGTGCTGTCGACAAAATCCCCCCCCAAAAAAACTCGTATGCACGAAATTTATAAAATGGATATAATTTACCCATGAGACCCTGTCTATCGGAGCAGAAGACACGCCAGAAAGTCCCTGTTAAGGGCCATAGACCTGAGTTGTTAGTGTGTTTCGTAATCGTGTGGCTTGTGTTAACGTTAGCAAGGACTGGGTTAGCTGATCCACCGAAACATTTCTTTGACAGGGGCTACTGCATTGCACAGCGTCGTACCGACTGGCATCCATTCACTGAGTGCAGATCCTCCCAGAACGATGATCGGGTTAATGCACTGTGTCTCTGTTGCAAAGTTGCTGAGGAATGCTTTTTCGGCATCTTGGAAATTTTCAACGATTGGTGTTATTTCCATTGCGTTTGCATGACATTGGTCCAATAAAACACATATAGGATGTACCACAGTTGGCCTTATCTTAGGATGTTCTGCACGATACTACGCACCTTTTCCATGATTTTTGGCACGTCATTGTATCATGTTCATCGCCATCATCATAATCTTCGACGTTGTTCTAGTCCTCCTTCTAATCATCATCATTGATGTCTTCATCATCGTCAGCATCGTTGTCTTCATCGTCATCATTGTTATCTTCATCGTCATCATCATAATCATCGTCGTCATTGGTGTTATAATGATGATCATTATTATCGACATCAGCGTTGTCATCATTATCGTAGTCGTAATCATCATCATAAGTAGTAGTAGTAGTAGTAGTAGTAGTCTCGTGTCTGGATGGGGTGATACTGGGCATATGATCAGTTAACGTCCATACAGTTGGGGTGAAACACGGAGGGGTATTCATTCATGCGAAGTCGATCCCTCACCAGATCAAGCCACAGTCAACTTGGTCCATAACACGCGGCCGCTGATTCCTTCAAGCCGTTAACCTCAGTCTAGGATGCCCTCCACAGGCGACGTGTCATCACGGCATTGGCTGCATACGTTGCTATGAAGCCCAGTCTTACCCACTGACCATAAAATTAGATTCACCCATCCTCTGACAAAGTCTTGTTTTTAATCATCTTGAGGAATTCACCACACTCCTCACGAGAAAATCCTGGTAAAGGAACAAATTTAGTCGCCAATGAGCCCACTATGCAGTGCTGAATTACATGCTATCAGTAGCATGCATATTTTTGTATAGCTGGCCACTCGTATTCGAGGATAGCCATCTACTCGCTCGGCTAGCTAATCTCTATTGAAGACGCTTGCTCAGGCGTATTTGTGTTTATTCAACCCCCAAAAGTGCTCACCTGTGGTTTATACTGTAACTATACTGAGCCGAACTCAGTTACAGTTTCGGAGAAAGAGCGTCTTATCTTGCGTGATCAACAATTTGAACAAAACCAGCACGTTCAAGCTCTCAGCCGCGATGACTTGTGACTTCGTGCTGGCACACCTTCTGACGGGTTCCATCTATGCAATTTCACTCACAAGGCTTGGCTCAACCCGTGGTATGGTTTTCAGACACTTTCCAAAAGTGTTGCACGCTGGGTTCGACACCTCCAGTCCGATAACATCAGGAATTCTCCATCCTGACAAATTGATTCAAATCCAGGTCTCATAATCAGAAGGCGAACGTTTTAGCCACAATAGCACGCATATAATGACATGATATAAAGTCATTATATATTCAACTGATGCCAATGTATATTTAAAGCCAATCATTGATAAAGAAAACCAAACCTGTGTGTATTATATATATTTTATAAATAAAAAACGAAACAATCAATATTTAAGAAAGGAAGATTCGTTGTTTACGACGTCCTGCCCACCATCCACTAACTTTTCTATGTCTCCACTTGAAAAATTCATCTACCCCCGTTTTAAGGTCACACCGTTGTTGAAAGTAATACACCCAGTAAGTTGTTAGAAAGTGTCTGAAAAAATGGGTAAGTTTGAATCCAAGACAAACAAAACGCATGCGCGAAATTAAAAATATAAAATGGCGGCAATTTTCCCATCGTACTCTGTACATTCAGCTGATGCCAATGAATATTTGATGCAAGTCACCATGCCCGTGTGTATCATATATTTTGATAAATAAAACGAAGCAATCAATGTTTTTTTTTTTAGTTTAGGCTTAGCTTTTGAATTTAACATAATGTTACGCTGCATAGACAACGATATGTGCCAGCTGAAGGAAAGCTGTTAGAACAAACATACAATTCTTAAAATGTAAAAGCAGATTTTATAAGAGCTTTATTAGGCTGTTACGTTCGCTTATATTTATAATTTTATTTTAATACATATTATTTACTAGCTTAAAAAGCACCCTATCGGGCAGTATTTCCACGCTGCCGCTTTCGTTCTTTTGATTGCAATCTGGTCCTCTGTTAGCGGAGATTTCTTTTTGCGAGGCATAGATATCCTAGAGTTGGAGATCCACTGTGGTATTCACTTGTTACATTCTAGCAATTGGCTACTTCTTTTGGGCGTCGCTGGCGAATCTTATATGTATTGTTCTTGTTCTAAGTATTATCGTTCATTACCAACCTTCGTTTGATTATTCTATTCAGTAACCTTCCCAAGGTTACAACACAGTCAGGTACTGAATAAAACTGCGGGAATTTAAATTTCGTAATTTCTTTCTTTAGAAGTGAATCAAACAAAGAAATATTCAAATAGGTTTGGCTAGCTAATTTAGACATGTCGATTTATTTTGGTGGTGATCCTTTCAACTTAACGGATTCAACGAATAATTTTCTGGTACCTTAGAATATTGATTAAGAATAATATCAAAATTTCCTTTCAAATAAATTTCAATCTCATTTTCAGGTTGTTAAATTGTCTGTGAATGTGTATACATAGATCCGAATATTCAACATATTTCAACTGTTCGTTTTACTGTGTTATGTAGCATTTTAGATGTAATATTCAAAATTTACATGGCTTTGTTTTTTCTCTTAGTATAAGGGAAGTAACGTCTTCATTTTATTTATTTATTTATTTATTTATTCATTTCTTCTTCTTCTTCTTCTTCTTCTTCTTATTATTATTATTATTATTATTATTATTATTATTATTAATATTATTATATAAATAGTTATACAAGTGAATTAAATCCCAAAATAAATAATGTCAACATGAGTATAGCAACAAATTTCTTAAATGTTTATAGCAACAAAAATTCATATATATATTCTGGGTTTTATAGCCTTGGATGGCAACTGTTCTAAGAGAAGGACAACTCTGTATTTACACCCAGAGTGGCACTCCTAAGGCAGATGGACGGCACTTTGTGTCTACCTTCCGGCAACTTCTGAAGCCGCGCTGGTACAAAATTGTATTGGTTTATCCTCTCCTTTGGACTGTACTAGCAAGGCCGAGAGGAGGGACTAGACGTCCGGGCAGCCTTAGTTCTCCATATATCCCGCCCAGGCTTGTAGCGCACCGCGCTA
The DNA here is from genome assembly GCA_903632075.3 of Acanthosepion pharaonis. Lineage (NCBI taxonomy): Eukaryota > Metazoa > Mollusca > Cephalopoda > Sepiida > Sepiidae > Acanthosepion > Acanthosepion pharaonis. The sequence goes on along the minus strand of CAHIKZ030003303.1, from coordinate 1,220,850 downwards.
CTCCATCGTCTCTCGAGACGGACGGATGCCTACGATATATATATATATATATATATATATATATATATATATATATATATATATATTGATTGATTGATTGCCATATTTATCATTTAAATATATTTTACTGTAATAGAAGTAATTCACATATTTGTTTACAACAACCTTCCACGATTACAGAGTATGGTATTCGCAGTCCGTCACCCCTCTGGATACAGACGAACCTCGATGTCTTTTAACTTTGGTATCATGTTTCAACGTGATGTGGCCGTAAGCCCCCACACAAATGAACAGAACATCAGTTAGTGCTGAAACACGGTATTTACTCGTGTTCGCCATAGACCGGGATGTGGCACATGGTTGGTTTAACATATTGTTTTTCCGAACCCGTATGCCCGGGCAAAAATTTCCCGTAGAGCATGTAATAACAGGGTCAGGTTTGCCTACCTCCCCAGACGAGACACTGACCTTCAGCATAGCCTCCTCTGAGTTCCTCTCTGCTTGAAGAGGTAGACATTATTGTTTTGCTTTTTTATAAAATAGTGGCAGTCAAATAAAATGGTTTTATTAGAATAATTCGCCCGCCAAAAAAAATAATCATTATATGCACTACAATGTTAATTAAACTAACGAGAATGTTTTTTATATTTTTGCCATATATAGCGACAAATATCTAAACTGTCAGCTATATACAAGCGTTTTTTTTTTTTTTTCAGATAAATAGTTAAAGTGCCTTTGAGCGTGGGAAGGCTATGGTTCTTGGTGAAGGCCACATTTCCTCAAATCATGGGGACTGGCGCTACTGAATGATAAAACAAAGAACTGTATCAAATAACAGAAACCATATCACTCGAGGACCTTCAGCAGCACCAACAACTAAAATGGATCTCGTATGTAACGCAAAGTGAAAAAATGACTTAATGAAGATAATGATATTCTACATTACACCAAATAAAATATTTCTCTTACGCGCCATGTTGGATTTTCCTATATGGCAAAAACAAGGATTTTAAACAGCCGTGCTGTACTGGTTCAATAAGAATATTTCAGAGTGTTTGGGTGTCAGTCTGAGCAACAACCAATGATTTTCTGCATCTCCAAAAGATGTACCTCGAGTGATGAAAGCTAAATATCCAGTCAACATCATGGTGTTTGGAGCTATCACTAGTGATGGTAATGTTATAGATTTTATTCTTACCATTAAGCTTAGTGACCTCAGCGTATGAATGTGATGTTTATGTTGATGTAAACTTCATGTTCAACCTAATGAATTTGACCATAATTTCAATCTTTTCTATGTGCAGTGTCCCTTCAGGACTTTGGTGATTATGGCTCTCCACAATTTCATGTCCTTTGTAGCTGTTAGTAAATGTTGTCTTTAGTTATCTCTCCTAAACCCTGTTATTACCATCCATTTATGCAAGATTCTTAGGTAGGTTACATGATGTTTTCCTCTTTTCCTGTTTGTGTGAGTGTCAAATTTTCCAAGTACTATTTCCTCATCATATGCCCTAGAAATTCCCACTCTTTCAAATGAACAACAATATAATTTTATAGCAAAATGAGCTACAATAAATACATTTTATCTGTAGTTGAAGGCATACAATTGTGTTAAAAATATTTAGATTTCAGCATTAAATAACCCATAGAGATGTTGATATGTCACTAAACAAAATCAACCAACCAAGCTACCTTTTTGTTGTGGATTCCAGGGATGGAATCCTGCACAAATAAATAAACAACGCCAGTAATGGAAATAGAAAAATAGGTGTATTAAACGTAAGAATACAAACTTGAAATGAAGATTAGTAGTCCAGGAATGCGGGTTAGTAGAAAAGTATATGTACAAGTCTCTGTAAGTGAAGCCTTAATTATCTCTCTTTCCGGACCAGGGCGAGCCCCACAATACTTTTCACTTACAGAAAGCATTTTGCAGCATTTTTAAATTGCTGCTGTCATTACTTTTATGTCCTAAGACTATTATGAAGTAAAACTTAAGAATTTATTTCTGGGGGTGGTTTTCAGTTAACCAAAACTGCAATAAAGGGATGCACTGTAAAATACTTTGCATTCAATGGTAAAAGATTAACGATAAAGTGAAAAATATTTTTCATGTGATGTGTCAATCTGAGGAACAACCAATGATTTGCTGCATCTCCAAAAGATGTACCTCGAGTAACGAAAACCAAATATCCAGTCAACATCATGGTGTTTGGAGTGATCACTAATGATGGCGACGTTATACCTCTATTCATCATCTCTGCAATGTGTGCGGAATGTCGCCATATTGACTATATCATCTTTTTCTCTTTGAGTTTTCTCCCTGTTTTATTTGTCGCTGCTTTTAAAAGTCCTCAAGTGATATGGTTTCTCTTATCTGGCCCCAGAGCTACTCTGCTAACGACTTCACTCATCGTGATATCCTCTATCTTTACAAGAGTCAAATCAGGACTCAACTTGTAGAAAAATGCTATAGATTTAAGTATGTTACAAAAATATATTTCTTTATATACAAAACCGGGTCGCACAGAAGTTAACTCATTTTTTGTACACTGACCGGCTGCAAATATTTTAATGTTTGTATTCATTCAGCGATGTGATATCTAATGCGGGGTTTTCTTTGAGTTTGCCAACGATAAAAATTTATTAGCTACGAATTTTTTTAGAAGCACTTTAGAATATAATCAGAAATATTTCAAATGAATATTTAATTATTGGGAAAATATTTATTAACCAATATATATAAGATTAATATATCTATTTTTTGGACCTGATAGTTTATTCTATAAACCACAAATTTTAGTTAGCTAATTAGTCTTTGAATTAACCTTGACCAAGTGTTCGTTATACTAACAAAACTAAAAGTCTTACACTTAATTAATTATTCACATTTTTTCATATTCATTCGTGTATATAATATTACAACCAAATGCTTAGCGATATTGACGCATTAAAAATCATGCAAAGGAAGTTTGTTTACAATCGTCAACAGTAGCAAGCTAGCTTCCGTGTGTCTTTCATGTTGCCGACGACTGCAATTTACACGCACACAGAAAAAAATGTACATCAGTGTCATATACAGTCTCACATATGTAGACGATTTCTGTTTCTGCTATACTAAAGCAATTTATTCGGTTGTGCTGTAAAAAATACACAAACTGCTCGTGTTATTTGGTTTCGCAAAGAATCGTTGTAATTTATTTATTTCATTTAGAAAGAAAAATTATGCTGAATTAATAAAAAAAATTAAAATTTGTAGAGCCGTGTTGGGGATTTACTTATTTCTTCGATTTATACACACATAATCCGCTACAGAACGCTTACATATATGAGCAGGAACTTCCGAGTTTTCACTTTCCAATCTCGTTAGAGTCCAAAAGCGTGTCTGCGTCCTTGTGGGTGACAAAATATTTTCCACCCTACAACCCCTTTTTCACAGACGAATCATTGCAAGCGTATCATTGTTTCCATGGAACGTGTTCAGACGAACTACATTCCATGTTCCATCAGTTCTAACCTTCACGGTTAAGACGCGCCATGCTGCGCACATTGTAGCTAGCCACCCTCATTCACATCGTATTGCATTGGTGAGAAGAAAGTTACACTCGAGCAAATTAATCCCGCGAAACGCTGCTCTGTGATATTCATTCTCAAGAGGATTATTCCCGATCTCTACAATCAGTCCAAGTCTAGGGATAATCGGGCCTTTTACAGGATGAACATCACTACATATGCTGTACAGTCAGTCCATAAGGTTTGTCGGGTTACCTCCAACTAATTTTCGAAACCACTACAAGCGGACGATCTCCGGACTATAAATATACATCTATATTTTTTCTCGAACTCTTCTCACCTTATCCACTTATTCATGAACATATAACTTCCCGTATGAACACACACACACACACACACACACACACACACACGTTAGCACGCACATCCACTCATTACACATACTTGGAACCAAAACGATTTCCACATTTATTTTGTTTCACACATTATTGTTTTTGTCGATTGTATATCTTTGTTGTTAATACATTATCATTTGCCTGTATGGATACTCCTCGTTTCTTTACATTTATTAACGTGTATTCACAACCCGAGTCTGCAATGATTGTTGTGGGCTATTTCAGGAGACACACTTGTTTATTTCACAACGGATGTGTGGTCTTCGCTCAAAGTTATTTCAACTATCGATCTTAGAAAGCGGTTGTGTACAAAATAGCAATCGAAAATATCTTTAAAAGAGTTAAACCAAACCAAAATTATTGTATCTGGATTGAAGCTGCTTGTTCCTTACTTTGCAGCCATGATAGAGTTCAAAAACAAGAAAATCTACATTGCTGGGTGCCACCAGTCTTCACAACTTAGTTACGCCATGTCTTGTACACAGACAAGAATCGGATTCATTTCCTTCGTATTTGACTCGATAAAGAGAAACCGGGAAGAGCTTCTTCCCCAGAACTATTAATTGATTAAACAGGTAGCAAAATAATGCTTGTCGGATCACTAAAATCTTAACCTTTTCAAATCTAGGGTCAACCTCCATAATGTCCAGCTCATACATCCTCCGCCTATACCCCTTTAACTGATTCTTTCAATAAACTTCTATCGGGAGTGAACGTTAGGTGTTTTATTCGGTGAACGATCGTGTTAAAATGTTATGTAGAAATGCATACAACATTTTATTTATCGCGTCTAAATAACTTGGGCCCAAAGAGATCATACAGACGGGCGTCTGACTCAACGGGTTTTTTGCTAATTAGATGGCGTCATGTTGACTACCACATTACACTTTTCGGTTCATGGGCGGGCTGGTGACAGCAAGGGACAAATTAAATCCACGTTTTATTTGACGAGATGTTTTGAAATCGCAAAGAGGCGAGAATTGAGAATTATTAAAAAGTAAACTGTTAAATTACAAGTGATTTAGGATAAGGAGATATGAGTTGGGTTTACTTGTTACCGTCATTGCAATGATGAAATGATTTTAAAACTTGGTCAAATTTCTCGCAATTTAAGTAAAATCACACACACATACACACACACACACATTTCAGACAGTTCATTTTCTATCTATCTATCTATCTACTTCAGTCTCTCTATTATCTATCTATCTATCTATCTCATTTTTTCTTAACAATCTCCAGTAATGTATAAACTATCTCAGACGTCCATTATTTATAATCTATCTATCTATCTATCTATCTATCTATCTATCTATCTATCTATCTATCTATGTTTCTCAGTCTGCTTATATCTCTCTATGTTTAAACCTATTTTTATGTTTATTTGTCTGTGAAATAAAAGCAAATGAAAATGGTTGACATTAGTTAAAATCTAATTTCTTAAACGTGAAATTAAAAACAATCGTTTTAACTCTTAAATAGTGTAGATCGTGTTTAGGAGAAAAAATCCGCGAAAGAGATCAAAGTAAAATATTCTTATTTCTCTCTCTCTCTCTCTCTCTCTCACACACACACACACACACTCTCTCTCTCTCTCTCTCTATATATATATATATATATATATATATATATATATCCTTTTTATTTGTTACATTCTGTTTATATCTATCTGTCACATTCTTCATCTCTATCAATCTATCTCACTATTCATAGATATCTGTCTATCCCCGTTTTTCATCAGTGAAACATATAAAAGAATAAAACGAAAGAACTGGTAAGGACTTACTCAACTCTCAGTGGCCTACACACACATATACACATATATATATATATATATATATATATATATATATATATATATATATTACGAAAGTGGTAGTAGTGGATCGTCTGAACGTCGCTGGAATCTTAAAACTGGTAGTCACCCTGTATTATTGATTCCTATCTCTACAATATATATATATATATATATATATATATATATATATATATATATATATATATATACGATGTATCATTTCTACAAACTCTAAATTTGTAAAGTCAATGATTAATGATATAAAAAAGCGAAATCCCTTCGCTAACAAATTTTAAGATGCATTAACCTACACTCGATAAATGTTATGATCCTTGTATTTTTTAATTAGAAACTGTATTAGGTTTTCTTTAAATACGCAAGCACTTTCAATTGTAAGTTCAGTCATCTTCATGGAAATTATTTTGTTTTTGGTAAAATTCAGGAAGCATCCGGGACGAAAAAATATAATGCCAATTGAAATATGTTTTTTAAATGTGTTATTGATAACGGATACAAACTTGCGGAGCATCCAAACGCTTCTTCTGTAGCTGAATGGTATCGCAGGTCAGACTATATGACGGTTCCGTGTACAATACTGGTTCGATTTCTGTCGGAGGACGCATATTTTCTATGAAATTTCTCGGATATTCAGGCTGGTAAATGTTGTTAATTCTGTTTATTATAAACAGAGCATTTACTTAAAATATTTGAATACAATGTTCTTTCGCTAATTCGCGGTTTTACTATCGCGGATTCACAACTTCGCGAATTTTTAAAATATATATATATTGAAAATATATCGCGGAGTCTCTGGAAAATTCTAGAAAAATCGCGATATATGAACACATACATTTTTCATTAAACCCATTAGAATATTAATAATAAATATTATTTCCTGGTCTAGGAACAACAAAACAAGCGTAAAATAGCAATAGAAAGGGCACCGCCACTGAAGAGACGTAAAATACAATTATCGTCTGCACAGTAGAAGTCATCATCAGCTTCATCATCATTTCTACTGCGCAGCAAATTCATCACCATCATCATTCAAATTCTACTTCAACTTCTATCGTGTTGAATATAGTAACAATCTTTTTTTTTTTTAATCTAAAGTGTTATTGCTTAACAGCTGTCCTTGTTGTTAATAGAGTACTGTAATGGGTGGGTTGTTAATAGTACAGGGAGGGTTTTAAAAGTCCAAATACACGTTAAATAAATACTGTAAATATGGCGTCCCTACTTCGCGGCAATTCAGCTTATCGCGGCCGGTCTTGGAAACCAATCTACCGCGATAAACGAGGGATCACTGTATAGAAAAATAACGTATAAACAGAAAATATATTACAATAATTGTCGGATTTAGACCATTTCAAAACATATGATGTCATTTGTTTACGTTAAGATACGCTTCCAGCAGAGAAATCATGGGAAATTTGTGGTTTAAACACACACACACATACACACACACATTAAAGACAACTGAAAAGGTACTGCGATTGTATAAAAATTGTCCAAATGTTCTGTATATCCAAACGCTTTGGGCTATTCCCCCAAATATTATCAAATATGATTTTTATTGTTAACTGAATTTATAGTTTTTTTCTTATGTATGTATCTAGAGTTATAAGAATTTTTTCCCAGACATGGTGATCACATTGTAACCGTGTTCATAATGGATGTTATTGAGTGTTGACTTTTCTTTTATATTATTAATTTCAGTCTTTTTTCACATGTGGTAATGACTAATCTTGTATTCTCTCTCTCTCTCTCTCTCTCTCTCTCTCTCTCTATATATATATATATATATATATATATATATATATATATAAGATGGAGTTTGGTCGGTTGACCGTGTGTGTTTAAATAAATCCTAATTGAACTATGACCAGAGAGGTGTAACGTGAGTCTGCTTGATAGGCATGTAGTGGTATGTCTAATATAATCATGAATTTCGTTTGATCAGGAATTCAGCTTCTAAAGGAGCGTGTGAATTCATAAATAAATTTGTTCTGTGTAATTTAAAATTTGTAATTTAAAATTTTTCATTTCTATAACTCTCGATACATGCATAAAAATCCATACTTTCAGTTGAAAATAGAAATAAAAATGGTTGCTAATGACTAAAAGAAAAGCTGAAAGCTCCACCATGTACAGAAAATTTGGATAATTTTTACACACTTTAATTAAACCGAAGAATTTATGAAACTCAATGAGTATTAAATCGAGGAGGTGGCCCCAAACATTTTCCCCCGATAGTGTGTGTGCTACACACAGACACGCACACACACACACAAACAAACACATGCATATAGACAAACTAACTGTAACTGCGATAAAATGTGCATTCTATTGCGATAATGATTATTAAAATCACGCGCGAACTCATTATGATGTAGTATTTTAGCATTTTATCTCTATCCTTTCCAGTTACAATAAGTTTTTCTTTGTAATTTACCCCTGAAGATGATCATAAAAAAGGTCGAAGGTACTTGCGAAAATAAATAAAAAACAAACTACGACGTATGAATTTCATCTTATCATCCAGAAACTGATAAGACCACTGGAAATAATAAGTATAAAAATAGGTAGGTAAAATATGTATTCAAAGAAATAGGATCAATGAATATATGCTGCCTAAATAAACACACACACACACACACACACACACACATATATATATATGTGTATATATATATATATATATATATATATATATATATATACACACATATATATATATATATATTTATATTATATATATATATATATATATATATATATATATATAAAAGCTCTTCATTAAAAAGGATCTAGAACTATGGCTGTCTGGAGTTTGTGTACATTCGTAAAAATAATACGCTAGAATTTTCCTTTCTCTCTGCCTTACACGGATTAAATGCATGTCGTCTGGATGTTTTAAAATTTTATTGTTAATGGCAAAAATTTAAAACGTATTCTAACCTAAACACCCACCAAAATCTTTAAATATACAAATAGAAAAAAATGCCGTAAGAATTTTTGCCGTTAACAATAAAATTAAAAAAAAATCCAGACGACATGCATTTAACGGATGTTAGATATTACTGAAAAATACATCCCTACCCTTACCAAAACGTAACTAATAACTGATACATCAGAATACAGACATAATGAACACACAGACACCCCTTGTCTAGTGGAAGTGGATTTATCTGCAACCTTGTTAACGTGAATTATGATTTTTGCTGTGTCTTTAAAACCCAGTAATTTTAAAAGTTACTCCAAAATTCGCTTGAGGATGAAATGGAACTAATGTCTTTAATTTAATTACAAAATTAAATTCGGAGCTTTTAGGCTTTCATTTTAAAACAATGGTTAAAATTGTTAACCAAAAAATATTTTAAATCAATTAATTTATAATATTAATGCTCTGTAAATTTACATTGAGCACTATTTTGTAAAAATAAAAATATCTATAAGAACACCGGATTATATATATTACTGTTCTTTCTTTTTATTTACACACACACACACACACACACACACACACATATATATATATATATATATATATATATATATATATATGTGTGTGTGTGTGTGTGTGTGTGTAACTTGAAACTCGAGTTGTGTATGAAACCCAGAGTCGTGGTAGCAGCGTCGAAAAATGTATATTTATTAGTAATATATAATTTGTAGCTCTGTTATATTACACTGAATATTATTTTATTAACACCAACACTTAAAGTACGATATTAAATTTACATCTATGTAACAATTCATATACATAATTCTGTAATCACTTTCAGGTTAACCAAATGTCGGCTACTAAGTGTAGCTTGCGTTTCTAAGAAAAGAAGAAAAAGATAGAAAGGATTCCTGGTGTTCGCTAAAAGCCGGGCACGAAGAGTATATTGCCTTTGGGGGAAGAGCGTACAGAAAATGTTCTGTTACGTCTTCCTATGATTCTTATCGCCCTTCAATATCAATCACTTTGACTCTGATTTATGATCAGAAGAGAGGTCCTGCTTCGTTCGCATCTGTTTCTTGCATATTACTTAAACCTGCGCACTGACCAGCCTATTAGTGACGAGAATATTGTACTATCGACCCCAGCATCTTTCAAAGGGCGTTGATTACAGCTAATACATCTGCAAATCGTTGCAAGTGTCACACTGAGCCGGTTGTCAGATAATGCCTTTTGCAGGGAAATGGGGAAAATATATATGTCATTCACATTTCGTAGACGAACAGTGGCTACAATTGCCTGGCATTAGATGTAAGTATTCAACTGATAGTATCACCTTTCTGATTGGTCCTAATTTAGATGTTTGACCGATCGACTTTGTTATAGGAAAAGTGAAACGAAGGAAAGCAACTGTTTAAATCAGAAACTAGAATAAAAATGAACATAATTATAAATTGGATTATCTTAAGTGTGTGACGTTCTAACCTTTTGGTGATTCGGGTGGGAATCTGGTTAGATTTGATATCAGCCTCGTCGTTCCCAACTCGCTTCCAACGCCTGGTTACCAAGGTAACTGCATTGATCTCTAGTCTGCCTACCCACGTTGTGAATTGATCTTAGACAGACGAGATCAAACAGTGGTTGGGGCCGTAATGCAAACCGTGTTCAACGGGGGTGATACTACACAAATATGCATAAAAGAAAATAAAATGAAAACTCAAAAAGTTCAAAGTATCAAAGAAAAAGGTAACAAACTTTATGTCTAGTTGTTCGATACATAGGACTGCATATATCTCCCGACCCGTTCTGTTGATTGTGACACGTTGTTTCCGCTAGACAAGTTTTAACGCTTCAAGTTGTCTGCTCTCTAAGAAATTGGTGTTTCGATGTGTCTTTGGACGAAAGTCGAAAAAACTTATTTCGGTGGTCTGGTTCTAAGTCGCTCTTCAAAATAATTGTTCTTGGGTTGAAGAGGAGTCTGGAATTTTCGTGAATCTTGGTCAGCTATCTGCGAGGCGGTTTCAACTGGAGACTGACTCTGGGAACTCAACTCTGGAAACTCGAGCCCGAACTCTGGATACTCATCTCTGCAACCAGAGCCCGAACTCTGGATACTCATCTCTGCCGCCAGAGCCCAAACTGATTTCTGCCTGTTGGGACCTCGCTTTTATTGACGCCGACCAAAACCGGGGTGGTTCACTTGGCGTCGGGGGGTTTCTCGATAATTCTAAATACATATCCACCTCTTTTTATTTCTGGTTAGGGATTTTCCACTCTTTTCCATTTTTGGGAAACCTTCCTCACTCCCACTTTCTCACCATACCTCTGAGGGGCGTGAACTGCCCTCCCCACTTCTTCGTAGCAGCTTCTCATACTTATACTCTGGATGGGGCGTCGACAGCCTTCTTCGTGCGTCACGTGATCACCACTTGACCAATGATGTCTTGGTCGGGTATCTTTCCTCCACCTTCGTGCGTCACGTGATCACCACTTGACCAATGATGTCTTAGTCGGGTCTGAACAATCCGTGGCTTTGTTTCGGAAAAAAAATATCTTGCTTAACTAAAAAAAATTATCTCTTCACTTTTCCTTTTCTTCCGCTTAATCGCCGTTATCATTTCTCTAGCCACGAACAATATGCCAACTCTTGTTTTACACGTGGTGTTTGTCAGGTATTTTATCGCTAATTTATCAAGATGGGTGGTATTCTTAACATGGCTTCAAAAAAGAAATATCCCCAAAGTTTTCAGTGAGTCTGTCGCCTCCAAGGAAGAAAGAAAAAACACTTCTGTTTCCCCATAATTTTATTATCGCCGGCCAAAGTTGTTTCGTCGAAAAATTCGGTCAGCACTGCTTGTGTGGGATTTAATTTTTCATATCTGTCCAAAGTCCTTTTTTAGTGGCCTGTTTCTCGCCACTTATCAAAATAGCATTTTCACTTGAATTTTTCCCTGGCCGGTGGTCTAGATAACACAGCCGTTATCAAAACACATCTGGTTCCTTATTTCTTTTCCTTTTCTTTTTTACTCAGAAATTCCCTGTCATTGTAATGACACCCTTTTTCATTTGTTACTTATAAATATTTTCATTGTCTCTTAGCCGTGTGTGTGTCTGCTTATCACCTATGAATCGTCTCGCATTTCTTTCTGCCTTCTTTTCTTTCTCTTCCTTTCTCTGCCTCGTAAATGGTGCCACAATGAGATTGTCTTAATTTGGGTTCGGGGAAGGAGATATAAAATAAAGAAAACGTCATCTTGTAAGAAGAGATCCATAAAATGTCTGTTCGAACATGTTATACCTGACGTACCTATTCTATTATTAATAGACTCTCCCACACATAATAATAAGTAGTAGTAGTAGTAGTAGCGGTCGCTAGTTGGGCTCAGTGGTGTTGAGCGAGTCAGTCGATATCGGATATTGAAGTACCAACCATCACAACTAGATTGCTGCGTCATTAACTCTTATTTCCAAGTTCCTAACGTTTTGTACGTCGATCCTAATTTAGGACGACTTATTGAAATACAAGCCTCCACTGTGAAAATTACTCTACAACATTTGGCGACGAAAGATTCGTAATTCACACGGGAAAAGAAAAATTCTTCGTTTACTTTGCTACAACATTTGGCGACGAGGGATTCGTAATTCACACGGGAAAAGAAATTTTTTTCGTTTACTTTTTTACAATATTGACAACGAGGGACAGAGAAAGAAAAAAAAAACTTTTCGTTCGCGTAACAACATATTGGCGACAAGGAATTCGTAATTCATACGGAAGAAAAAAAATTTCGTTCACTCTATAACAACTTTGGCGACCAGAATTCGAAATTCATACGAAAAAAAAAAAATTAAAGAGAAAAAAAAAATTCATTTCGCCATATACAACACTTGGCGACGTACGTATCTTGGATTCTTACGAAAAAAAAAAAAAGAATTTGCGTTCACTTTACAACACTTGAGGACATGGAAGAAAAAAAAAATTCACCCGCCATAATAAACGTGGCGTACGTGGTATTGGGTTTCATACAGTGAAGAAAAAAAAATCGCTCACGTTAATTTAGTGACGAAATTCGTTTTTCATACGGATGAAAAAGAAAAAAATAATTGCTCGTCAAATTTTCGGCGACAACATCTCGGATTCACATTTTAAAAAAAACAAAAAACAAAAACAAAACTTGACAAAGTTCTTTTTCGAAAGACAAAACGTCAACTCAGTCGTATTCTCAACTAAGAAAAGAATTTTATTATTTTTTTCACAATAAGACAGTTTGCTTAAATAGGTCACGAATTAAAAATTCGTTTTGGACCCCCCTCTACAATATTTAAGCATTGTGTAAACTTTTTGCGAAGATGGAGGAATGCAAAAATAGATTCCAGGAATTTTTTACGTTCCAGACGGAACAACAAAAGACAATATTGGACCAGCAGAAAACATTCCATATAAAACTTCAGGAGGATACCTTTAATAGACAGATGCAGTTTCAACGAAACATGGAACTGATGCATCAGGAGTTTCTAAACAAAATTCTGGAAATAACTGAGAAGAGGAAAATTTACAAAATGTTTCTTTCCCAGAGAATACAATATGGAATTTGATTGAAATATTCACGTACAGTCCAGACGAATAAATAACTTTTGAAGAGTATTTTAAAAAATATACGGACGTGTATAACGAGGACTGTCACACGTGGTCTGAAGGAAAGAAGGTTAGACTTCTTTTAAGCAAGTTAAGAACTGCTGAGCATAACAAATTGGTAAACTACATTTTACCGAAAAAAAACTAGCGAGTTAACTTTTACCGAGGCGGTAAATATATTAAGTGAATTATTTAGTAAAAAGACATCACAAGAGGTGGAAATCTGATGATAGAGGATGAACAAGACTTTATAACGTATGCAGCTAATGTGAACAAGCATTGTGAAGAATTCATACTAGCAGAATTAAGCACAGACAACTGCTTCGTATTTGTTCAAGGACTAGTTTCAGAAAGAGACGCAGAATTGAGGAAATTGGTACTTTGAAAATTGGAAAACGAACCGAGGATTTCGGTACAGAGTTTGGCAGAAGACTGCACAAGATATGTTAGCGTAAAGAAAGACTCGAAAAAGATAGAACAGTCTGGCGTTTCGCATGTAGGGGAAATACGCTACAAAAAAGAAAGTCAGTCTACCAAAAAGAATTCTAGAATTGCGGATTATTAAACAAAAAGTGAAATACCAGGAAAAAATAAACAAAAACTCCCGAAGCCATGTTTTGCTTGCGGTGAACTTCACTGGTATAGATATTGCAATTTTAGCACTAAAAAATGTTTCAACTGTGAAAGAGTGGGGCATAAAAACTCGCACTGCAGGACAAAAAATAAAAACAATAAAATAAGAAAATTAAAGTCCGACGAAGTGAACGACGGAAGAACTAGAAAATTTGTTACCGTCGAAATAAGTAATAAAAAAAATAAAAATGCAACTCGACACTGGTTCCGACCTATTTATCATAATTTTGAATACGTGGAAGAAGTTGGGGAAACCAATATTAATGAAGACAAATAAAATCGCGAAGTCCGTGACAGGAGAAAAAATACAATTTATTGGAGAATTTGTTACAAACGCGACGTTAAATAAAAAAACGCGAAAAGCTAAACTATATGTCATAAAAAATACCACGAACTTACTTGGTACGGATTGGATAACAGAATTTCAATTATGGGATTTACCAATAAATTCTTTCTGTTACAAGGTTGAAAATTTAAACTGCGAAGCTCAAAAATTAGTTAGAAAACTAAAGAGAACTTTTCCTCCTGTTTTTTCTCCAGGTTTGGGAACGTGTACCAAGATGGAGGCAAAATTACAGCCAAAACAAAACGCTCAGGCGATATTCAAAAAGAAGAGGAATGTGCTGTTAGCTTTAATTGAACAGATAGATAAAGAATTGGACAGATTAGAGACAATCGGTTTCTTTAAAAAAGTGGAATGGCTAACACCGACAATATACGTGAAAAACAAGCCCCAGAAAGTAAAAAGGAAGCCGACACCGGCAAAAATTGAGGAGCGAGTTACACGCAACCAAGGATATGCAGTATTATTAAATGATTTAACTCAACAAAAACCTAGAGAAACTGTGAGTCCATCTTTAAGAAGTTCAAAGCGGAAGGTTGTTTCTGGTAACGTTTTGGAGATATATAAAAAATAAATAGAAAAGCTGATTGGCTATATGAGGTACTTGGTGAAAGGGGAAAAACTCACGTGCAGTAAACAGATCAGACGACGTTTTTCAGACGTGGTTGACAGCGGTCCCGCGAAAAAAAAAACGCCGATGCAGGTGATTTTCAATAAGTTTGATCTAACAACCCCTGTAAATAATTTTACCTAAGGTACGCCGATCCAGAAGAAAAAAAAAGAAAGGCAACTGATCATTTAAAAGTGGATAAAAAAAAAAAAACGTAGGAAATTTTTTGTTTTTTTTCTTCATATTTTCTGTAAAAATTTGAAAAATAAATAAAAAAACTTTTACTCCTATGGAGTAATGTTTTAGGGGGGGTGTTATACCTGACGTACCTATTCTATTATTAATAGACTCTCCCACACAGTAGTAGTATTAGTAGTAGCGGTCGCCAGTTGGGCTCAGTGGTGTTGAGCCAGTCAGTCGATATCGGACATTGAAGTACCAACTATCGCAACTAGATTGCTGCGTCATTAACTCTTATTTCCAAGTTTCTAACGTTTTGTACGTCGAACCTATTTTAGGACGACTTATTGAAATACAAGCCTTCACTGTGAAAACTACTCTACAACACGCCTTTATCCACTGTGCTGTGTGTTCTAAACATGGCACGCGAGACAACTAAAATCAGTAAAGGTATTCGGCGTAGCCGAGGGTGAACATGGCTGCATTTGTATACTCATGGCATCTGTATACCCGCTATCTAGAACTGTCTGCCTGCGTTCCCGCTGGCAGGCATCATTGGTTGGTATACGAAGCTACTCTCCCATCATCTTTTTTACGGTATGTCTTTCGCAAGAGTTTGATTGTTCTTAATAAAAGAATTCCGTCGATAAAACCTTGCGTGGTCGTTGCTTCGGTTTAAATCGTTTCATTTTTTAGAAAATTAAAAATAATTATTAGTAATAATTTAGTAATAATATTTATTAAATTTTCTATGACCTTAATAACTTTCAAATAGTGTGACATTGTCCACAAATCTAATAATCAAACAAAAACAGCGATTAAGTGTCAGAGCTTGTTTCAACTGCAAATGCAAATGCATGAACACCCCCCTTCTTCCCACGTTCACTGTAAAGCTGGGGTTAATAAGATGTTCTTTGGGATTTTTTCCCGTTTTAACGCTTCAATAATCCTTCTCAAACAATATTTCCTTTAAAGGTTGTTTAAATGCCAATTTAGGATGGAATCATATGAAGGAACGATTGGTTAAATGTCAAAAACCGATTTAGACCTAATTTGTAGCAGATTTTCTCCACTTAACTTAAATAACCTAAGCCAAACATTCACGCAAGAAAGTACCGGATGAAAAACCAGGGACTTATGGCCGAAAACTGGGCTTTTTTAAACAGTTTTTCGTGGTTTTTCATTATGCGCAGAGTAAAGAGCAGGACTAAAAGAACACTATCTTATTTCTTGCATGATAGCAAATGTTTGACAAAAATCGGATAAAAAATGAGGAGATTATCCACATTTTTATTTTAAGTAGTACGAAAAAGCCAATTTTTAAAAAAATTTTTGAAATTTTTTGTGTGAAGCCCATGTCAGAGGAAAACTATTAAACCTCTTAACATGAGCTGATGTTTTGCATTAAGTGCAAAGGACATCACCTCATCCAGTCAAAATTTTGATCGCGTGTAACTTTGGCTTGGTTTTTGCAAAAAGTTGTACCGACCATTACCGATTTTTCTGGCAAACCCGTTACCGAGTGCTGGAGATTGAAAAATTTGTCTACACCTTTTTTGGTAAATTTGTAACATGTGTCTATAATTTCGTCGAAATCGATCGTGAAATCTGGGCGTGCATAAATAGCATATACGCACAGATACAGACAAACACACAGACATCTAGTGTTATGTATATATATATATATTCGATAACAAACATCAAACAGACATACAAAGGCTAAAACCATATATATATATATATATATATATATATATATATATATATATACGTATATATATTCGTTTATTTATTAAGTATCGTTGTTCGATATCTGAGGATTTATGCGAATATAATTTCATAAAATAAAGGAATTTGTAGTTTGAAAACAGTTTTATAAATCCGAAATGATACTTTCTTTTCGTCGATCATTTATGGCCACTGATTTTAGTTGTCTTCTTGTATATGAAACGTCCTTTGTATTTTCTTTTGTTGATGGCCCCAGAATATCTTACAGCTTGGATGGGTCAACGAAGGTAGTTTCTTCATGAATAAATATGTATTGACCCGATAAAATATCAATTACTTTTTATCGATATTCTATATTTGATTACCGAAGAATAACTTCCTGATTACATCCTCAAAACGTTAATGTTCGGACATATGCTTTCCTTTCCGTCTTCAATAACAGAATGGCGTGTCAATATTAATCTGAAAGACAGGTGAAGACCTGGTTCGCAAAAGGATGCTGCCACTAGGATTCTACAACGTTACAACTAGGATTCTACAACGTTACAACTACGATTCTACAACGTTACATGTATGTTACCAGAGATTTTTCTTGTAGACGGTAATGTTGCTAATAAGTTGCTTTGTAACGTTATATTATCAGAAAATAGATTGTAATCTCTAAGAAGATTTTAGAACGTGCGATTATCTCTTTGTAGGGATGCATAATGCGCTTAGCTCCCTTTTGGTGGAGATACGTCATGTAGGTCACGTGACAAACTTTTAGTGACGTCACTTCATACAGTGACGAAAGTGACAGCTAAATTAAGTTGGTTTGCATCGGGCGAACCGAAAGGTTTCTTTCTTTAGAACGCCACGCCCATCGCTTTGCAGAGGCTAAATTTACCTTCTTCCAGCAGCTTACAAATCCATGGAGCCGTTTTGGGAATATATCTTTCCAACATCTCTCATTTTAGAAAAACCCAAGATTCGATGTTTCCCTTTCGTGGAAATTGTCCTTGCCTGGGATTCGGTCCGTTTGAATCTGGAGTTATAAACATGGCTTCTGCAGATAGAGGAGCATCTCCATATTATATACAAAAGTGTCAGGCTGAGCCGGTTGTCAGATAATGCCTTTTGCAGGGAAATGGAAAAAATATATGTCATTCACATTTCGTAGGCGAACAGTAGCAACAATTGCCTGGCATTAGATATAAGTATTCAACTGATGCTATCACAGTTCTGATAGAATGGCGTTCGAGTCCTAATTTCGATGTTTGAATTCTCGACTTTGTTATAGGAAAAGAGGAACGAAAGAAAGCAACTGTTTACATCAGAAAATAGAATAAAAATGAACATAATTATATATTGAATTATCCTAAGCAGGATTGTCTAATTTGGGTTGGAGAAAGTAGATATAAAAAAAAGGAAACATAATCTTGTAAGAAGAGATCCAGAAAAAGTCTGTTCGAACAGAGATTACAGAACAATTATCAAAAACAATTTTTAAAGAATCTAGTGAAAAGATAATTGATAAAATCTATTGATTTTTCAAGCGTAGCTTACATGTAGCACAAAGCATGGGATACCCAGTGAGAATTGAACTCACTACTCAGTCGTAATTGTTCTAGAGAGACTAGCTTGCTAACCATTACACCCACCTCAAGGTGCCTCTAACTGATAAAATATAAAACGATTATAAGTGAGAAAAATGGATTAAACAGATTATTGAGATTTTAAAATGGATTATACATTGGATTATCTTAAGCGGGATTATCTAAATTGGGTTGTGGGAAGAAGATGTTTTTGTTTCTCCTTACACTCTACTTATAGATATATGTGACATATTTTCTCCGCGTGGGCCACGTGCATATATGTATATATAGAATTGTGTAATGCTTAGTAGTATAAAAGTCTCACTGAGTACAGAGTATGGCATTCCTTTTCCTTTCAGTCATTTCATTCCGTAAGTGAAGTACGGTTTTATTATATCAGTGATATAATAATATCCATAACAGCGGAAATGAACCTTTCTTTCACAGCTCCCTCATATTACACCCTGATAACGACCGACCATTCGAACCCGAGTATGGCTGTCTGCTGAGGCAGCTACTTAACCCCTCTTGAAGACACCTGCTCAGGCACATTTGTGTTTGTTTAACACCCAAAGAATCCAGCTGTGATTTATAATGCAACTGTAGTTACACTTTCTAGGAAATCGCTTTCAATAGTATTAGATGGGCTTGCTTACCGTCTGGTTGAGTCTCCTCCTCTGTTTTTTGAAACGAAGTAGATGTTTATCACTTATCTCGTGTTCAGGATTGCGTTTCCGGTTCTCTCAAAAATCTTTTCCTTTTTTTCACGTCCTTCGGCGGCATTACCACCTTGTTTTGAGCAATGCTTCTTATCGAGCGGCCCTAGGCATTGTATCAACGTATACAGTTCCCGCGGCATTGTACACGCTGATACAACGTATAAAAAAGATTGAGACTATACAAGGCCCATATATATATACATCGGGTCCCGCAAGCCTTCTTTGTGCAAACAACGTGAGTGTTTGCTGGGACTCGCTGTCATCTGCCTCTAGTTCCTTCTTGCATATATACAGGTATATATATGTACATATATGTATTTATTTTTTTCCACCTATTCTGAATGTACCTTTCTCTGTTTTAATTTTGAATCTCCCGTGGAAGCCTGATGAGCGGGAGCGAAACCGGTTGCTCCCCCCCTTGTTGTTGAGTGTTTTTTTTAATTATTTAATATTGTTTTAATATGTCTTGTAATATTAAATTTTACACTTTTATTTCGATCATTAAATTTTGTGCCTACAAAATATCATTAAATATATATATATATATATATATATATATATATATATATATATATATATATATATATATATATATATATATATTATAAAATATTAGCTCTGGATTTACATTGAGCTCTCAGGATTTCATCCTCCTTGGGATTACACATACGGATTACCAAGTTCTTCATAACTTAATATATATATATATATATATATATATATATATAGAGAGAGAGAGAGAGAGACAGAGAGAGAGAATTAGATTTATATCAACGTACAAAAAGATAGTCTATACAAGGTCTATATATATATATATATATATATATATACATCTTTCTGACAATAGCTCAATTAGATCTCATTTAAATATTCGTAATATATTGTTGACAACACAAATATAATAGCATAAAAAAGGGTAAAAATAATGGAAGCCTTATTAATAAAAACAACACTATTATTAACTTTGAACATGGACATATTATCCTGAGCATGTTTTGAAAAATGAAAACATTTTATAAAACATACATGCAACAAACTATTTCTAATATTCACAGATAAAATATAATCCTTGAAAATGGGTAAATGTATAGCCGAAAGCGCTCGGATAAAAAGAACATTCGGACAGTTTTTATATAATTTATCATCCGAAAAGAAACAAAAATATTAGATCTCAAGTGAATTTGCATAAAAAACTAAATAAAAGCACCTTGTTATATCAACGTATAAAAAATACAGAGTCTATACAAGGTCAGTACACACAAACCATTGACGGCTTTCAAACAGTTCCGTCTACCAAATTTCACTGAAAGAGCTAGGACTAAACTGTTGTATGGTTTTCAGGCACTATCCAATGGTACCGTATTCTGGGATCGCCTCCCCAGGAGGGTAACATCAAAAAGTTACCATTTCTGGCATATTGAGATTAAATAATGATTTTCATTGAGAAAAGACGAAAAGAAAATTTATACCTTCTATACACGGTTTTAACTGAAGAAAAAGTATCCTGATATTATTTGACCAGCGTTTTTTTTGTTTTTTTTTCAGCTATAGCACTTCGCAACGTTAGCGTAATGTTGGCGATTAACGATCCGTGTGCGCCAGGGAAATAGTTGATTGCAACGCTAAAGTATAAACACCACAACATCACATATTTAATAACTTTTAAACACATTGTTAAGAGAATAAAAAGTATTCTGTTGTTATTTGACCAGTGACGTTTTTTTTCTGCTACAGCAGTTCGCAAAGTTAGTATAAGATTGTTACAATATTCGGGAAGAACGTTCATTTTGCGGCCAGGAAAATATCTGATTGCAACATAACAGAAACATCGCCAGAACGCCCTATATCCCCTAACCAAAATACAGCGTATCTACAACGTTGCAAAAAAAAAAAGAAAAGTTGGGCGGTAACAACTGCTTGGCTGTTCCCGCCACAGATTGCTTTTGTTCAGTGGGCGCGGTTATGACGTGACAAAACGTAAACACGTGACATTAACGTTCTTACATTAACCGTTCTATTTACTAACAAAATTTTGCCATTCTGAAACCATCCTGTCCACAGAAAGAACGAAGTATCAACATTTTTTCCCTTTGACATCGCTATTATATATAACTACCTTACGGCTTGGCAATGTTTATTCTTATAAAAAGCTTTTTCCAAGAAGTGCAATCCAAATTGGGTGGTAGCTACAATGGCCGGAGAAGCTTCTAACTAGAGAACTTAAGGAATATAGCTCATCTGTACACTTTTTCTGAAAATAGCGATAGGGCAGCAACGTTTTTTCTGTAGAGTGTAGTTTGAAAAATAACTAATTACCCACAAGGACGCAGAGACACATATTATTAAGTAAAGAAAATATATTCTGATGTTATTTAACAAGTGTAGAATGATTCCACTACGTTACCATAACGTTGTGACAAACATATTTTCCTCTCTCTTGGTACCTTACTTAATTTCTTCAAGGCATCTTTAGATGTCATTTTGGTTTCTATTTCTCTTTTCTTTCTTTCTAATTATATTTTCCTCTCTTTTAATACTGTGTCTTTCACTATTTTTCACTATTCTTATGTGCCTTTGAATTTCTCTGTCACACTTTCCATCGACTGAAAATACTTTACCCACATTTCTTGTACCTGCTTGAGTTTACCGAGCCCGATAAATAGCTCGTGTGTTGGCCTGTCTCTCTTGCTAACGGCCTTGAAATAGGCAAAAACACATAATGCTATCTTCATATCCCGGAAGTAGGCATGGTTAAAAGAACGGTAAAAGCATGGTAAAAAAAGGCTTCAAAGATTAAAAAAAAAAACTAAGTTTCTTTTCTTAAATTATATAAAAAGCTAATTCGGTGACGGTCCAGTTTGCATATACAAATTTCTTGTAAAATGAATATCTCAGGCAAGCCGAAACATAATATTCTCATACGACTGACAATTTTTTCTAAATGTAAAACATGGAAAGAAAAAGATATTGAAATTAATTTAAAATATATAGACTTCAATATATTTAAATATATAAAATTATTTAGTTTGGTTTGTTTTGTTTTACGGCTTATCAACCTCAATGGGTTATTTAAAGCCGAAAACCTCTTTTTCAAGGTAATAATTTTTGTTTTGTCAAAAATCTATTTCTGGTAATATTTTTTCCTCAAAAATGTATAGCTGGTAATATGGTTTAAAAAAATGCACTGCTGGTAATATTTTTTTTTTCAAAAACATATTGCTGGTAATAGTTTTTCATCTTCAAAATTTTATTTCTGGTAATAATTTTTTACAAAGTATTTCTGGTATTAGAACCTAGTTTTACACTTTTATAATGATTTTTACCTCAGTTTCGGGGTTAACTATTTGCCCATAGCTGGGACCCTAACCGGTGCTACGACCCCATGTCAGGGTGTACCTGGGGACACCAGCAATTAAGAGGTGGTTCCACGCTCCTCAAAGCCTCCTGATCAGAGGCCTTGCTGTTGGACGTAGTTTATCGTCTTACCCTGGACGCGGATGTAGTTTACCGTCATATCCAGGTAAAATTATTTAAATATATATTTAAAAATATACATAAAAAATTTTAAACTGATTTAAAATATAGAGACTTGAATAGCGGTAAAAGAAATTATATCGACGGTAAGCTCTTCACGCTAAAATTTTTGTCTGCATGGGTGAAGATTTATACGCACTGCCATATTATTGTAGAAAAAAGTTTTATAATTACAACCCTTTACCAGACTTAGTAAACAGAGATGTCTGTGGCCGAGTTCTATGTTCCTATATAAATATTGATTATGCATTCCAAATTAAGAATTTATTTATTTATTTATTAATTTTAAGAAATCACATCGTATGGGCATATTTGTTTTGTCTTCCCTATGGACGCGGGACAATTTACAATGAATTTACACTGCAAACTAGACCCCCTATTAAATTTAATAAAATCTAATGAAATAACGTCTTTTTTTTTTGTATTCGTGATCTGGAAAATTTAATCAGTAGTAATACGAAAATAAATTGAAAACAAAAGTGATTATTTTTGGCTAAAATATCTATTGTAGAATTCCATCAAATAAAGAAGCAAAACATTGAAGAAAGAAAAAAGCAAAAAAGAAAATAGAAGAGAAATAAAAATAAGAAGAATAAAAGCAGCAGATAAAAAACAAAGAAAAGAATGATGTACAATATTTACATTATTCGGACTAATGTCCTCATCTTTGTCGCCATATTTATTATAACGTTTCGGACTTTCAGTATCTGTCTATAATTCTGAGATTAGGTATTATGTACAATATTTACATTATTCGGACTAATGTTCTCATCTTTGTCGCCATATTTATTATAACGTTTCGGACTTTCAGTATCTGTCTATAATTCTGAGATTAGGTATTATGTACATTATTTACATTATTTGGACTATTGTCCTCATCTTTGTCGCCATATTTATTATAACGTTTCGGACTTTCAGTATCTGTCTATAATTCTGAGATTAGGTATTATGTACATTATTTACATTATTTGGACTATTGTCCTCATCTTTGTCGCCATATTTATTATAACGTTTCGGACTTTCAGTATCTGTCTATAATTCTGAGATTAGGTATTATGTACATTATTTACATTATTCGGACTAATGTCCTCATCTTTGTCGCCATATTTATTATAACGTTTCGGACTTTCAGTATCTGTCTATAATTCTGAGATTAGGTATTATGTACATTATTTACATTATTTGGACTATTGTCCTCATCTTTGTCGCCATATTTATTATAACGTTTCGGACTTTCAGTATCTGTCTATAATTCTGAGATTAGGTATTATGTACATTATTTACATTATTTGGACTATTGTCCTCATCTTTGTCGCCATATTTATTATAACGTTTCGGACTTTCAGTATCTGTCTATAATTCTGAGATTAGGTATTATGTACATTATTTACATTATTCGGACTATTGTCCTCATCTTTGTCGCCATATTTATTATAACGTTTCGGACTTTCAGTATCTGTCTATAATTCTGAGATTAGGTATTATGTACACTATTTACATTATTCGGACTAATGTCCTCATCTTTGTCGCCATATTTATTATAACGTTTCGGACTTTCAGTATCTGTCTATAATTCTGAGATTAGGTATTATGTACATTATTTACATTATTCGGACTAATGTCCTCATCTTTGTCGCCATATTTATTATAACGTTTCGGACTTTCAGTATCTGTCTATAATTCTGAGATTAGGTATTATGTACATTATTTACATTATTCGGACTAATGTCCTCATCTTTGTCGCCATATTTATTATAACGTTTCGGACTTTCAGTATCTGTCTATAATTCTGAGATTAGGTATTATGTACATTATTTACATTATTTGGACTATTGTCCTCATCTTTGTCGCCATATTTATTATAACGTTTCGGACTTTCAGTATCTGTCTATAATTCTGAGATTAGGTATTATGTACATTATTTACATTATTTGGACTATTGTCCTCATCTTTGTCGCCATATTTATTATAACGTTTCGGACTTTCAGTATCTGTCTATAATTCTGAGATTAGGTATTATGTACATTATTTACATTATTTGGACTAATGTCCTCATCTTTGTCGCCATATTTATTATAACGTTTCGGACTTTCAGTATCTGTCTATAATTCTGAGATTAGGTATTATGTACATTATTTACATTATTTGGACTAATGTCCTCATCTTTGTCGCCATATTTATTATAACGTTTCGGACTTTCAGTATCTGTCTATAATTCTGAGATTAGGTATTATGTACATTATTTACATTATTTGGACTATTGTCCTCATCTTTGTCGCCATATTTATTATAACGTTTCGGACTTTCAGTATCTGTCTATAATTCTGAGATTAGGTATTATGTACATTATTTACATTATTTGGACTATTGTCCTCATCTTTGTCGCCATATTTATTATAACGTTTCGGACTTTCAGTATCTGTCTATAATTCTGAGATTAGGTATTATGTACATTATTTACATTATTCGGACTAATGTCCTCATCTTTGTCGCCATATTTATTATAACGTTTCGGACTTTCAGTATCTGTCTATAATTCTGAGATTAGGTATTATGTACATTATTTACATTATTTGGACTATTGTCCTCATCTTTGTCGCCATATTTATTATAACGTTTCGGACTTTCAGTATCTGTCTATAATTCTGAGATTAGGTATTATGTACATTATTTACATTATTTGGACTAATGTCCTCATATTTGTCGCCATATTTATTATAACGTTTCGGACTTTCAGTATCTGTCTATAATTCTGAGATTAGGTATTATGTACATTATTTACATTATTTGGACTATTGTCCTCATCTTTGTCGCCATATTTATTATAACGTTTCGGACTTTCAGTATCTGTCTATAATTCTGAGATTAGGTATTATGTACATTATTTACATTACTTAGACTATTGTCCTCATCTTTGTCGCCATATTTATTATAACGTTTCGGACTTTCAGTATCTGTCTATAATTCTGAGATTAGGTATTATGTACATTATTTACATTATTTGGACTATTGTCCTCATCTTTGACGTCATATTTATTACAACATTTCGGCCTTTCAGTATCTGTCTATATTTCAGAGATTAGGTATTATGTACATTATTTACATTACTTGGACTATTGTCCTCATCTTTGTCGCCATATTTATTATAACGTTTCGGACTTTCAGTATCTGTCTATAATTCTGAGATTAGGTATTATGTACATTATTTACATTATTTGGACTATTGTCCTCATCTTTGTCGCCATATTTATTATAACGTTTCGGACTTTCAGTATCTGTCTATAATTCTGAGATTAGGTATTATGTACATTATTTACATTATTTGGACTAATGTCCTCATCTTTGTCGCCATATTTATTATAACGTTTCGGACTTTCAGTATCTGTCTATAATTCTGAGATTAGGTATTATGTACATTATTTACATTATTCGGACTAATGTCCTCATCTTTGTCGCCATATTTATTATAACGTTTCGGACTTTCAGTATCTGTCTATAATTCTGAGATTAGGTATTAGTTACATTATTTACATTATTTGGACTATTGTCCTCATCTTTGTCGCCATATTTATTATAACGTTTCGGACTTTCAGTATCTGTCTATAATTCTGAGATTAGGTATTATGTACATTATTTACATTATTTGGACTATTGTCCTCATCTTTGTCGTCATATTTATTATAACGTTTCGGACTTTCAGTATCTGTCTATAATTCTGAGATTAGGTATTATGTACATTATTTACATTATTCGGACTAATGTCCTCATCTTTGTCGCCATATTTATTATAACGTTTCTGACTTTCAGTATCTGTCTATAATTCTGAGATTAGGTATTATGTACATTATTTACATTATTTGGACTATTGTCCTCATCTTTGTCGTCATATTTATTACAACATTTCGGCCTTTCAGTATCTGTCTATATTTCAGAGATTAGGTATTATGTACATTATTTACATTACTTGGACTATTGTCCTCATCTTTGTCGCCATATTTATTATAACGTTTCGGACTTTCAGTATCTGTCTATAATTCTGAGATTAGGTATTATGTACATTATTTACATTATTTGGACTATTGTCCTCATCTTTGTCGCCATATTTATTATAACGTTTCGGACTTTCAGTATCTGTCTATAATTCTGAGATTAGGTATTATGTACATTATTTACATTATTTGGACTATTGTCCTCATCTTTGTCGCCATATTTATTATAACGTTTCGGACTTTCCAGTATCTGTCTATTCATTCAACGTTTCGGTCTATAATTCTGAGATTAGGTATTATGTACACTATTTATTTTATTCGGACTAATGTCCTCATCTTTGTCGCCATATTTATTATAACGTTTCGGACATTCAGTATCTGTCTATAATTCTGAGATTAGGTATTATGTACATTATTTACATTATTCGGACTAATGTCCTCATCTTTGTCGCCATATTTATTATAACGTTTCGGACTTTCAGTATCTGTCTATAATTCTGAGATTAGGTATTATGTACATTATTTACATTATTTGGACTATTGTCCTCATCTTTGTCGCCATATTTATTATAACGTTTCGGACTTTCAGTATCTGTCTATAATTCTGAGATTAGGTATTATGTACACTATTTACATTATTCGGACTAATGTCCTCATCTTTTTGTCGCCATATTTATTATAACGTTTCGGACTTTCAGTATCTGTCTATAATTCTGAGATTAGGTATTATGTACATTATTTACATTATTCGGACTAATGTCCTCATCTTTGTCGCCATATTTATTATAACGTTTCGGACTTTCAGTATCTGTCTATAATTCTGAGATTAGGTATTATGTACATTATTTACATTATTTGGACTATTGTCCTCATCTTTGTCGCCATATTTATTATAACGTTTCGGACTTTCAGTATCTGTCTATAATTCTGAGATTAGGTATTATGTACATTATTTACATTATTTGGACTATTATCCTCATCTTTGTCGCCATATTTATTATAACGTTTCGGACTTTCAGTATCTGTCTATAATTCTGAGATTAGGTATTATGTACACTATTTACATTATTCGGACTAATGTCCTCATCTTTGTCGCCATATTTATTATAACGTTTCGGACTTTCAGTATCTGTCTATAATTCTGAGATTAGGTATTATGTACATTATTTACATTATTTGGACTATTGTCCTCATCTTTGTCGCCATATTCATTACAACGTTTCGGCCTTTCAGTATCTGTCTATAATTCTGTGATTAGGTATTATGTACACTATTTATTTTATTCGGACTAATGTCCTCATCTTTGTCGCCATATTTATTATAACGTTTCGGCCTTTCAGTATCTGTCTATATTTCTGAGATGAAGTATTATGTACACTATTTACATTATTCGGACTAATGTCCTCATCTTTGTCGCCATATTTATTATAACGTTTCGGACTTTCAGTATCTGTCTATAATTCTGAGATTAGGTATTATGTACATTATTTACATTATTTGGACTATTGTCCTCATCTTTGTCGCCATATTCATTACAACGTTTCGGCCTTTCAGTATCTGTCTATAATTCTGAGATTAGGTATTATGTAGACTATTTATTTTATTCGGACTAATGTCCTCATCTTTGTCGCCATATTTATTACAACGTTTCGGCCTTTCGGTATCTTAATTATATTTCTGAGATTAGGTATTATGTACACTATTTACATTATTCGGACTATTGTCCTCATCATTGTCGGCATATTTGTTGCAAAGTTTCGGCCCTTCAGTATCTGTCTATATTCCTGAGATGAGGTATTATGTACACTATTTACATTATTCGGACTATTGTCCTCATCTTTGTCGCCATATTTATTACAAGGTTTCGGCCTTTCAGTACATGTCTATATTTCTGAGATTAGGTATTATGTACACTATTTACATTATTCGGACTATTGTCCTCATCCTTGTCGGCATATTTGTTGCAAGTTTTCGGCCCTTCAGTATCTGTCTATATTTTTGAGATGAGGTATTATGTACATTATTTACATTATTCGGACTATTGTCCTCATCTTTGTCGCCAAATTTGTTACAACGTTTCGGCCCTTCAGTATCTGTCTATATTTCTGAGATGAGGTATTATGTACACCATTTTCATTATTCGGACTATTTTCCTCGTCTTTGTCGCCATAATTATTACAATGCTTCGGCTGTCGTACGCTCCGGCCTTCTTCAGGTGGTTGGAATGTCGAACTGAACCCTTTATTTCGCTCACTGTTCTAGTTCCACGTGCCATGTTTAATGGATGTCAGTTATCTCCTGTTAATTTCCCTCTCCAATTCTACCCAACTTCACCTGGTATTGAACTCACACTCTTTGGGTTCTGTCACTGGATCTAACTATGGCACAGTGGGTAAATGCGTTAGTTAGATCCACTGACAGGGCCCAAACAGTGTGAGTTCAATACCTCACCCTAGGAATAGACAGAACAGAATTTGGAATGCAACTAGTCGTCCGCAGAAAGAAATATCAACCCACTGCATCAAAAAATCTGCCTTGTCAGTCATGTATCGAAAGATACATGATCGCCTAAATGTGTATCACGCGTGGTATATGTGACTGCTAAGCGGACCTATCTCAATCATTTATGACATTCGTTCAAAAGGGACATTTTTTTTACACTCATTCAATGAAGACCTATGGTTACGATTTTTAATCTAATGTAAAGCGAACCTATACTCATATTTTTGTTTGTCCCGTCTTTGTTTTTTCCATCTCATGGAAACTGTACTTACTTTTCTACCGTTTTCACTGTTGAGTAAATCAAACCCGTATTAACCTTTTTCACTCGCATGCCAACTTAGACTAATGTCAGGCTATTAACTCAAGTGTAACTGAATGTAAGAGATTTTCATCACAGTGCTGATAACAAATATGGCGCCAGTTTGTTTATATTGCGCAGATCAGTACAAAAATTTCAGCGATTGCGCAGTTTAGTGTTGCCAACATTGTGTGAAAATCCGTGTGAATTGACTGGACGATTTTTGAAATATTAGAAAAATAGTTATCTCGATAATAATTTGGCACGCAGTGTATATATATATATATATATATATATATATATATATATATATATAAACATGCCTGGCCGCGTATACAATTCCGAAAAAATCCTTGTTGAAAACAAAACTATACTTAAACATGAAAACAATAAACAAAAACTAAAAATTTTTGAAGCTACATAGAAATGTTGAAACCTAACCTGTACAAAATAAATTACGAAATCTCCACAAATATTTTTAAATGCCTATAATTGATAAGAGGAGCCATTGGTTTATACCAACGGCTTCCCATAATACTTAATACTTCTCATTTTCACTCTCGCGTGGTCATGTGTGACATCACGAGCTGCGACGGGATTTTCGCTTACGCGTCTTGTATACATGAGTTAGTCGTTGCTTTGAAATTTATATTTAAGAAAATCAAACTATCATTATTGTTCGCCCGTGTATTGGTTGATATATTGAAAAGCAATTGTCATCTTTGATAATGGCTTATGTAAGACGAAAGCTTAGATTGGATTTAAACATGTATCGATATGGTGAATTCCTTTCGTCTTTAAATGATAATGTTATCAATCTTATCAGACAATATGAAAGGAAATTAGTTAAAATAAATAGACAAAACTTGTCTATATTATTTAATGCATTAATGAATATATATATATATATATATATATATATATATATATATATATATATATATATATGAGGTTTTAGCCTTTGTCTGTCTGTTTGATGTTTGTTATCGAACTCCTCGTAGGGATTTGTAGACCCCCATATACCACATATATTCCGAAACGAGATTACTCAAGGTACTTAGATAAGTATATTTCATTTTGATCAAAAAGACGTTTCGGGGGATTGGGACACAATTCCCCCACCATTTTTTTTGTTTCCTTTTGATATAGATAAAATTTAAATTTGAACAAGGAAATGACTCCTAGGGTACATGGATAAGTGTATTTCATTTTGATCAAAGGGGAGTCTTGGGGACAATAAACACGTCACTGAAAAAATTTTCCCTTTCATTTGAATTAAATTTACATTTGAACAAGTGAATCACTCCTGTCCAAAGTATAGAAAGAGAAATCCAGAAAATGGAGGTCATATCAGCAAAATCATTGTGCCATACTGAAATGCATTATAAAAATGATTTAAAATCAATTATCATTTCCTTACAAAAAAATGTGCGATACGCAGAAGGCGTGGGTAATTCGGCTAGTATACACACACACACACACACATATATATATATATATATATATATATATATATATATATATATATATATAATAGGCACATTTTCCCTCTGTTTTTCTTCAATATGTCTTTTGAGGGTCAAATTTACAGACCCCATTTCTTATTATGGGTTTTAGAGATGGTAATTGTCTCTTTCTAATCCATATAAAAAGACTTAAGTTATCCCCGTTGCTCAATATTCCACACAATGTATTCTCAGTATTTATCTGTAAAATAATGTCTATTTTGCTTCATGGCTTCAGCTGCGAAGAAACTTCTCAGCTTTCACTGTCCTTCATGGCAATCGGTATTACATAGCAATTCGGCACACATTCTTTTGTCTCTAATTAAATGTGTCTATTTCTTGATGCTTTGCTTAGTTTCTGGAAGGGATCTTTCGTTATTCTAATGCACTTTCGTATTTCTGTGACATCTATGACTCCCTATCTATTAATTCTACAGAGGAGACGTAGTGGTAAAGAAAGGAGAAATAGTAAAAAAAGTAATTAGAAGGAAAGAAAGAAGGAAAGAAAGAAAAGAAAGAAAATTAGAAAAAAAATCAAGAAAAACGGAAGAAATAAAGAGGAAAGTAAGAAAGAAAGAAAAAATAGAAATTGCGTGTAAAAAGAAAGAAGGAATGAAATAATGAAGGAAGAAAGGAAAAAGAAAGAAAGGAAGAAGAAATATAAGAAAATAAAGAAAGAATTAAAGAAAGAATTAAAGAAAGAAAAGAAAGAAAGAAAGAAAGAAAGAAAGAAAGAGAAAGAAAGAAGGGGAATTGGAGAGGAAAGAAAGAGAAAGAAGGAACAACTGGAAAAAGAAAGAAAGAAAGAAAGAAAGAAAGAAAAAGAAAGAAAAGAAAGAAAGAAAGAAGAACTGGAAAAAGAAGGAAACAAAGAAGAAAAGAAAGAAAGAAAGAAAGAAAGAAAGGAAGAAATAGAAGAAAATGAAGAAGGTGAAGTGGAAGAAAGAAAGAAAGAAAGAAAGAAAGAAAGAATCAAAGGTGACGATGTTTAAAAAGGGAGCGAAGTCTTTCTTTTGATATTTGGTTTGTCCCCCACTTTTTCCAAAAGCCAAGAATTACACAAAATGAAATCATCTTAAATAAAATTAACTTAAATTCAATTTAATTAACCGTTAATTGTAAAGAGACTAATTTTCTTTTCATTTACGCTTTCCATTTTCACTTCAATTCCGCTCAGTTGATTCCTTTCTCCCATGTATGTCATTACCGAGATGCTACGAATAAGTTTCCAATTGATACAAAAGGTCACTTTTTTTCTTTTTTTTTTTTACTTTTGCTTAGATCTGATTCTTTTAAAATCGTAGGCAAAGGCTGCTACTCTCAGTATAAGATTAATTAAAAAAAAATCCTTCCAATAATTCTCATTTAAGTATTAACAGCGGCAGACAATAAAGTCACAAAAACTGCAGTACTCCATTTAATCGTACGAACCGGGAGACCGACTTTTTAACAATCTAAATTAGATATTTTAAGAGATCAGTAAACAAACATTATTATGGTAAATTGATGAAATCCTCATGTGTATTGCTCTTAATTGCCGATCAATAAATCTTCTGCTTTTTTTTCAAGACGAAAGGAGTCGTTTCTTGCATAAGAAAGAAAGAACGAAAGTCAAACTCAGAGGAGATAAGTGAGGAAGAACAAATTAAAGTAATGAAAAGAAAGAAAGAAAAAAAGCATATGTTGACAGGTGAGTGTGTGGGAACAAAAGAAAGAATGATACATAGATAGATAGATAGATAGATAGATAGATAGATAGATAGATAAGGAAATGTGAGACAATTAAAAGAACGAGCGAAAGAAAACAGATGAGATAGGTGTGTTAGAATGAAGGTAAAATAGAAAGAAAGGGTTCAAGTGAAACAGGAATTGTGAAACAAAGAAAAAAAGAAAGAAAGAAAGAAAGAAAGAAAGAAAATAAAAAGAAAGAAAGAAAGGAAGAAAAAAAAAAAAAGAAAAGAAAGAAAGAAAGAAAAAAAAAAAAAAAGAAAGAAAGAAAAAAAAAAGAAAGAAAGAAAGAAAGAAAAAAAGAAAGAAAAGAAAGAAAGAAAAAAAAGAAAAGAAAAAAAAAAAAGAAAGAAAGAAAGAAAAGAAAAAAAAAGAAAGAAAGAAAGAAAAGAAAGAAAGAAAGAAAAAAAAGAAAGAAAGAAAAAAGAAAGAAAGAAAGAAAGAAAGAAAAAGAAAGAAAGAAAAAGAAAGAAAGAAAGAAAGAAAGAAAAAAGAAAGAAAGAAAGAAAGAAAAAGAAAGAAAGAAAGAAAGAGAGGACAAAAAATAAAAGGGTCAATGATAAAAACGAATGAAAGTATAAAAGAAAGAATAAATTGAAAATATATACGAATCCTGTTTTTCTCAAATCGAGGAATTATGATCCCCCAGGAAAAAAAAAACGGCAAATCTAGGGGCAAGACATTTAGACAAGGAAGTAATTGGATATTGCAATCAGACACACACTACACCCACCCACAAAAATACGTAAACAACATTCTTATACATACATATATATAAATGCATATTGAATAAAGCTAATTAAAATAGAAAAATGACAATCAAAATGGGATAGACCCAATGAAAACGGAATAAAGCTAATCGAAATAGAATAGTAAGAGTCAAAATGGAATAGTCCTGATTAAAATGGAAGAAAGGTAATCTAAATCGAATATTGACAATCAAAATGGAGTCGTGCCAATTAAAATGAAATAAAGCCAATCAAAATGGAATAGTGTCAATTGAAACAAGAAGAGTGTAGATTAAAAGTGACAACCTGAACATTAACCTTGGTGCTGAAGTGAATTTCGGAACTTCATTAACATTCCGAAACTCAATAAATCCGCTCAAGTTTAGCTCCAAGTGCTAATGCAGACTCACCTATTAACCCACATTTCATGATAATATATTTTCGACACAGTCCAGTTTTTAAAGAATTGTTCTCATTCAAATTTGGTTGGCACTAATCCATTTTCATCAGTATTATTCAATTTTAATTGCTAATATTCATTTTTGATTACTACAATTAATTTTGATTGACCCTATAGCACTTTGATTGGTATCGTTCCAGTTTGAAATACATTATTCTCCCCTCGAGATGGAAATGTTACGGTGGAGTAATGGTGAGAGGCTCGGATTCCAGTTAAATCCATTATATTCACTTACGTGCTAATACTCTTGGGAAAGGTAGGATTATTTAAGTCTTGGATACTATGGACGCTGATTTAAAAAGCAGAATCTGAAATTGTCTTGAACTTTTTTTGGCAGAACTGCTGAATTTATTTATTCTTTGTATCATTGCGCCATCCCTGTTTCCTGTATTTACTCATCTTTTCTCTTTTATCTGCTTCCCTATTTTATATGTTTTTAGAGATCCGGGATAAAATCCAAAGAAGAATCTGCAATGTTATTTGTCATGACCTGGCATCTCGGCTTCAGTCACTTTCTCACTTTCTATAAATATTTTCATGATAATTGTTCTGATGATCCCTCCCCTTTCTTACATCAACTTTACGAATTTAAGCGCAGTACGATAGATAGCGCCATGGATTGAAGAATCGGAAATCCATTACATTCACTTACGTGCTAATACCCTTGGGAAAGGTGTGACTCCTCTTCTCCCAGAGTTATGGATAAATAGCAGGACAGAACGGGTTTTATAGCCTTGGATGGCAACTGGTACCCAAAAAGAAATGGCAACCTACTGCGAGAAAAAAAAATCTATTTCGTCAGTCATGTATTGAAAGATACATGATCGCCTAAGCGTGTATCACGCATGGCACATAACTGACTGCTTTCCTGTGCGTTTTCTATAAATATTTTCATGGTAATGAATGAGATCTTCACTATGGTACCTAGACATTATGAATTTAAGCGCAGTACGCAATGTCATAAAAAAGACACAACAATTTAAAAGAGAAAACAAAGAAATTACTAAAAATGCGGACAATTCCTGGTGTTGAATAATACTTTAGCTGACTATTATTATAGAAATGTGTGTCCGCTCTGACTTCGTCAGTTTGATCATAGGGGTCAGATTTAAGACAAAATAAAGGAAGTCGATTTTGATTGGCTGAACTAGCAAGATAATTTTTATATGCTACTACCATTGGGAAAAGTATGAATCCTCTTCTTCTCAGCGCTATGGGTAACTAGCAAGACAGTCCTGGTTCTATAGCCTTGGATAGAAACTGGTCTACCGCAGAAAAAAATGTCAACCTGAGGAAAAAATCTGCCTTGTCAGTCATGCATCGAAAATACATGATCGCATAAGCGTGTATCACGCATAACTGACTAACTGAAGTGACGGGGAGGCAAGAAAATGAACTTTTAGAATAGAACTAACAGTTCCATCTAGCTAATTCAACAATGAAACAATGGCATCTAATTGCTAATCTAATAGTAAGCTTAAATTCATGCAGTTGAGGTACAAAAGAAGGAGAATTCATTGGAACAACTTCCATAAAAATATATAGAGAAAAACAGAGGATGGTCATGTCACAACTGTGGGAAGATGATTAAAATAATGATGCCAGATCAGAACCAATAACATTAATGATCCTTGTCTGGATTTTGTCAAGAATTTCAAGATTATATAGCAGAAGCACCAGGCCAAATATAGCAGCAATATTCGATGCATGGATGAATAAATGTGCAAGATTGATTTTCTCAAGAAAAATTGTCTGGCATGATACAGGAAAACAACTTTCTAAGCCGCAAACCTAGCAATTGATTCAATATTATATAAATTTGATTTATAATTACACAAATCCTAATCTGAAATTCAAAAAAATAAAGGAAGCCTTTACATTTAATAATGCATTATGATAAATTAAAATAATATTTAAAAAAATATTGTAATTTAAGTAGACTCTCACAGTTCGAATTCAAACCGAATCCATTACGTTCACTTACGTGCTAATAAACACCCTTGGGAAAAGTATGAATCCTCTTGTTTGCCTCC
>CAHIKZ030003303.1:1165000-1182500 GCA_903632075.3 Acanthosepion pharaonis | reverse complement strand
TATATATATATATATATATATATATATAAAAATTATAACAATATCAAATCTAAACTAGCGATGGCCAATATCAATTTAACTGACCAGAATGTACAAGAATTTTTTTTTGTCATAAATAAATTAGATATCTCGGCCTTACTAACAACTCCTTGAGCAGACGCCTCACGTGTCACTCTCTGAGCAAAGTACTATAAAAATGCATTTAGCTACCCACAATATACAAAAATCCATAAGAATGATTCTGGTTTATAACACTAGCAGTTTTCATAGGTCCCATATCTGAAAGCATCTCGCTGTAAGAGAGGTCCATTACATAAAACATATTGCACCCAGTTGTAAATCTCACTTCATTAGGCGAAATTACTGCTTGTGGGAAGCCCCATGTGGATTGGGTTTATTACTTTTTAAAACAACAGTCATATGTCTGAATGCATTTTAAATGCCACTGAAGCAGATGTTAAAAGCATGAGTGTATTGACGCTTGTCGTCTTTCTTTCTTTTTTTCCTTCTTTCTTTCTTTATTTTTTTCATTTCTTTCTTTTTTTTTTTCATTTCTTTCTTTCTGTGTGTCCGTCAGTCTTTTCCCAATTTTTATTCATTTTCTTCGATTTCTTTACTTTATTTATTTCCTCTGTCTTCCCTGGCAATCGAAACGGAATTGTTCATTATTTATCTGCGGTAATAACAGGACGTAACGCAGGCCTTCTCTAACGGAGCAACAAACAGAATTTTTATATGATGGCGATCAGATGTGGATTAGATTTGACGTGGCACAAGGCCATATGTATGGGACACTCAGTAAGGATCGATCCCACAATTCAAGCTTGCTAACCACTTTACATCACAGCGAAATTCTCAAATAATTTTCTAACTGTAGCTTAGATATAGTACGAGGCTGAAACATTGTGGCACCCAGTGAGGATCGAAATCACCTCTCAGTCGTAATTGATTTGGCGAGAAAAGCTTGCTAATCATTACACCACATCGAAGTGTCCAAATGATTTTCTGAGCCTAACTTAAATTTGGCAGAAAGCCGAGCTTATAGGACACCCAGTGAGGATCGAACTCCCTATTCGGCAGTAAATGATCCAGCGAGACAAGCTTGACGTCAAAGTGTCAAAATGATTTTCTAAGCGTAGCTTTGATTTGGCATAAGGCCGAGCGTATAGGGCACACAGTGAGAATCGAACTCCCTATTCAGCCGTAAATGATCCAGCGAGAGAAGTTTGATAAGTATCACACTAAATCGAAGTATCCAAATGATTTACTAAGTATAGCTTAGACGTGGCACAAGGCCGAAAGTTCCTTCTCACTAATAAGTCGTAATTGATCTGTTGAGACATCTTGTTAATCAATACACCACGTCAAAGTGCCCTAGAATTTTAATACGATGCCTCCTTTTAAAATTTCAATCTAGTGTTGAGCTTGAATCCAGTGTTGTTTTTTTTAACCTGCTTGTTGTAGAATTCGAGCAGCTGTTTCTCTTGATGGAATAGTGAGCGTCTTTTATGTAGTTCTCCTGAAATATATTGATTCCTGAACGCAAAGTAGACACCGAGTCTGCCGGCAGCAATTGAAATGACAGGAAAACAGAGCAAATTTCAGAAAAATATTTTAAATTGATTACTGAAGTGAAAAAGAATGACTTAATGTAATCAGAATCATATTGAGGTTCTTAGGAGAAAACGTGCAAGCAATTAAAGAATTGCTTCAATTTCTTTAATCAATAAATCTTTAAAAATCTATTCCTTTGCGTTATCAAATGGACGATTTACACTGTGTCAGATTTTAATATACAAGTCAATGTTTTAAAAAGAAAATTATAATTAATCAAGCGACACTGGTAAGATTTTATAATCGTTCTGGCGTCAAAGCGGTCCTATCGGGTGGTATTTAAGCTAGCTACTGCAAAGGGTCCTTGATTGGGGTTTCTTTCAATAGGCAGGAGGAAGAGATGCGATGGACAACAATTAACTGAAGAATTCATTGTTGACCCCTGCATTTCAGCATTGCTTTAATATTTAAGCTTAACTTTTAAAAGTCCAACGATAATTCTTCTGCCGCTACTTAATTTAAGAACAATGTGATGTACGTAGGTCCTTACTTTCCGTACTAACAGTTATTTTTAATTCATGGGTGACTTTTGTAGGATTTCGCAATTAAATTCGATTATTTCTAAATTTATTTCCAAATTATAATAATTGCTATCGTACAAAAAAAAAAAAAAAAAAAATTACGTAAAAAAAATCGCTACTAAAAAAAAAATCGTACTAATGAAAACTTGATAATTCCAAATTTCAGGATTGCGGGTCTGGATCTGAACCAGAATTTTTTAATTTACTCACGGAGCCGGCCTGATTCCAAAATGGTATGATATGTTGAGCTACGTCCTGTACGAGTAAAGTTGAAAAAGTGTGACACACTGACATTCGCATTTATTATTATGGTGTATATGTATGTATGTATGTATGTATGTATAGGGCTGGAAGAATATTTCGTATCGATTTTATGTGAATTTCATCGATAATACTCAGATATTCCTACATAGATGTATTGAACCATGTATGGCTTATTTTCGCCTTCATTGAAGCAACTTCATGATTCCATCCTTCCAGTCACTGCCATCTTTATGTTTGGTGAACTGGTCGCAGTGATTATATTTTATTCTTCATATTTTTGCTGCGCGTGTTTCCGGTTTCGTGACCGTCTTTTTTTAAAATATACATTTCTCTCTCGTTGGAACAATTATAACCTTTTTCCCACATATTTAAAAGTCTCCCTAATCGTGAGCTTGATTGGGCCTTCCTCACAATAGGTAGAGAGGTGTAGATGCAATAGGCAACAAGAAACTACAGAAGAACTCAAATTTGCTCACTGCATTTAAATATTGCATTAATATTTAAGCTTACCTTTTAAAAGTTCAATGATAATTCTTCTGCCGGCACGAAAGACAATTTGATGTATGTAGCCCTTTACTCTCCATACAAACAATTATTTTTTATTTCAGCGTGACTTTCGCTGGTTTTTGCAATTAATTTTGATTATTTCCAATTTATAAAAATTGTTAAAACAAATGCGACGTAAAAAATCCCGTAAAAAAATCGATGAAAACAATCGCAGAAACGAAAACTTGAGAATCCAAAAATTTCAGGATTACGGCTCTGGATCCGACCCGGAATTTTTTTTTTTAATTTGCTTAGAGTGTCGGCCATGATTCCAAAATCGGATGATATGTTGGTCTACGGCCTCTAGGAGTAAAGTTGAAAAAGTATGACACACTGACATACGCATTTATTATATAAATGAAAAATAAATTACGTTAATTTCGTATGTCATTAACTCTCCACGACTTCCTATCATTTGTCTCTTTGAGTAAGACGTTCGCTTTTATATTCTATTTGTTTTTGGTATCTTTGTCCACTCCCTCGCTGATTTCCGTCCTTCGCTTCATTATGCCCTGGGAGTGTTAAATTCACCAATAGTTCCTTTCTCATTATGTGTTTCAGAAAATTCCACTCCCGCTTCTGGTTGACAGCAACCTGTCAGTCAGTTCAGTGCTGTATTCATGAATGGCTGGGCAGAAGAGTTTCTAACGGTGGGTTCTCATTTCTTTCTTCAATAGGCTGCTTGCAAACCAAGTAGTTCAGTCTGTTATACTGATTAACCCATAGTTGCGAGGAGAGAATGATTTATACATTTCCAAACGGTATTTGTGCATAAGTGAATAAAATGAACCCGATTGGAATTCGAACACGGCTTCTCATTCCAAGCCGTTATACATTACACCATAGCGCGTAGCAATCAATCAATCAATCAATATATATATATATATATATATATATATATATATATATATATATATATATATAATGGACTCTCCCGTCGGTTTCGACGTATGAGCGTCTGACAGCTTAGTTGATTCAGTTATAAAATTTTCTGCGATAATATTAAGCGATATTTAAGACCTGCTAAGGATTTACCATGGAGGCCACATATGCAGCAAGTTTGAGAATTGTGAGATGAGATCACTGTTAGATTGGCTAACCTTTTAGATCTTGCTCTCGCTTCTTGAAGATAATTCAGACAAGCAGATTGAAAATTGTTGAGTTCACAAAAACACGTTGATCTCCATTCTACCCGCTCCAAGGCTAAGCGTTCAATGTTGTTATGTGGTATATTGACTGCTGACAAGTTGCTTTTCAGCTTGTCTTTGTATATTAGCCATGAGCGTCTTACATTCCTGTAGCTCTGATCTAACTGGCTCTACATTAGGATCTTGTGTATCCCGTCATCAGATAATGTCAAGACATGACCAGTCCACGGTAACTGAGACTGTATGAGAAAAATCTCGATTCCTCCAATATTACACTTGTTAAACAGGTCTACGTTAGATGTCCTATCTTGAAGGTTGATGTGTGTGTATGTGTGTGTGTGTGTGTGTGTGTGTGTGTGTTGTGTATGCACAATGCTTTTTGTTACTGTTTAGAAATTCTAAACATTTACAACCGGATACTTGTCTACATTCGTAATTCAGAAAAAAATCTTGTCGAAAACACATCTTTCTTTTTCATGATAACATTAAGCATAAACTGAAAATTCTCGAAATTCATTGAAAATTATGAACACTACAATATTTGTCTTTAAATAAACAACAGTCGGATGATGACATTGTACGTTGTCGAAATTACTTGGGATGAAAAAATATGTATCAAAATGGCGATTTTCATTCTTCCTTTAATAATGACAAAAAATGTTTGTCCGTGAATATGATAGGATCCAACTGAAAATAAGTAAACAAAACTTATATAAATTATTCCATGAAACATTCCTCAATATCACTCAGTTATGTGTCATACGTGATACACGCTTAGGCGATCATGAATCTTTTGATACATGACTGACTAGGCAGTTTTTTACCCGCATTTTTTAGCATTTCTTTCTCCAAGGCAACCCGGCCTGTTCTGCTATTTACCATAGCTGGAGGGAGAAGAATAGGATTCATACCTTTCCCAAAGCTATTAACACGTAGGTGAATGTTATATATATATATATATATATATATATATATATATATATATATATATATATATATATATATATATCAGGTCGGATTGAGGAATCGGAGAACCGTGTTCGAATTCCAGTAGAATCCATTACATTTTCTTATGTGCTAATACTCTTGGGAAAAGTCTGAATCCTCTTCTTTTTGGCAACTGGTCTACCGCAGAAAGAAATGGCAACGTACTGCGGGAAAAAAAATCTGTCTCGTCAGTCATGTATTGAAAGATACATTATCCCCTAAATCTGTATCACGCATGGCACATAACTGAATGACATTGAAACATATTTCATTGAATAATTTATTATCCATCTTACTATATATATATATATATATATATATATATATATATATATATATATATATCTCAGGTATAACAGCAAAATTGCTCAAATCGTGTAAAAGCATTGCCCAGTTTTTAAATTAAGATTTGAACCGTTCTATCTGACAAAATGATCAAGGATATCTTATTAGTAGTCATCGAGGTTTTTAAAACACTTTTGGACTACACTGTGAGCAATAAGTATGTTTAATTATTCTCCAAGCTTAACAGAAGAATCGTGATGAAATAGATCATAAACGAATGTGATATGTTCATCATTAATTATTCAGAGATAAGGATCAAGAACCTCAAAATTTTCAAATATACATATCTATCTTTTTCGGGGATCATTTTCCAACTTATTCAAGATGATCTCCGCCTTCTCTAACCCTCTAACTTTGTTTCCTGGAGTAACACAATGTCTTATACTTTTCACGTACGATTTCATTTTCAAGTCATTTTTTTTTTACTGCTGTTTAAACTTTCATAACTGAAACTCCTCTCTCACGTACCAAACGTCTTATGGACTGAGTTGGATCTTTTCTAATTGATCTCTTCAGATCTAAGTTGAAATAATGATCCCTCTTCTTGTTGTGACCTCCTGTTTTCATATCTAGTGTTCTCTCTTCTTTAAACTTATTCACCGTTCTCTTGATGGTTCTTGAATGGACTTTGACGATGGAACCTAGAATATGCACGTTGGTACCATTACTGAAGGCGTGAA
The DNA here is from genome assembly GCA_903632075.3 of Acanthosepion pharaonis. NCBI lineage: Eukaryota > Metazoa > Mollusca > Cephalopoda > Sepiida > Sepiidae > Acanthosepion > Acanthosepion pharaonis. The sequence continues at coordinate 1,176,395 of CAHIKZ030003303.1, read as the reverse complement.
TGATTTTTTTCCTCTTACCATTTCTTATTTGATAACACAGTTGGGCCAACTCAAAGTGATTTTAACTTGTTTTCTTTCTAGATGAATAACACAAACGGTTTTTCGGTGATTCTTACGTCAAATTGTGTCAAGATGGCTAAACGTCTTATTTGAAAATCTGGAAAAAACAATTAGTTTACTAGTTTTTTTTTCCAATCTGATCCGAACAGAGATGGATTCTCTAAGAATTCTGAACTATAAACGTAAGATCAGGACCATATATAGTATCATGGATCATCGCAAAGGCAATCATATCGCAATATGATATAAGAGCTCTTAGGGAAACGGAAAAATCAGAGTGGGCTGATTTGAAATTCATCTGACACCAACGGCTCTAATAAATACATACACCCCCATATATATATATATATATATATATATATATATATATATATATATATATATATATATATATATGTGGGGGTTAGGCGGCATAGTTTCATTCAAACATATTGTGTCTACTTATTTTTATACTGATCCTTTCCAGTTTTTCTAACCAGTTTCTTGATGTTAAGATGAAATTCATCAAGAAAGACGTCGTATTTTTTTCTTAACTCAAGACCATTCGATCTTTTCCAAGATCATCCTCAGGAATAAATTACAATGACAAACTTTTTGTAACTGCAATAATATCTGCATTCTGTTGTGATGGCTATTTTATAAAATATACTCGAACGCCATCTGTCATTATATTATCCTTTGTAGCTATGCAATATTTTTGCTAAAGAAACGTTTCGTTATAAGCAAGCTCACAGGAAATTGGTAGAAATTTAAAATGACATTAAATGTTATATACAATTCAATATGTTGTTGCTATATTTCTAATACATTTTGTTGAGTATTGGCTGGTTTATTTTGATAAAGGGGATTTCGAAAATTAGAAGTTTTTGTTTATTATTTTCATGGCGTAGTACAGGGTGCGGCTGGTATTTGAGAAAAAACAGATTTAAGTTTAATACTGCTTCCCACTAACTTCTAATCCTTTTATTTTTCAGAAATCAAGAATGGCAAACCCGATGATAACAAATGAAAATCATCGCTGATCATAGTGATTTGGATATTGCACATTTCCTCAGAGTCGCAAGATCGTTTGTCTACAAGATACGAAAAGAGTTAGAAGACGCTGACTGTTCCCCAATGTCTGTATCAAAACGTAAAAGACATTCTGCACGTTCTGATAAAGTGAGAAAATCCGAATTTATTCAGGAAGTCAAGCAGACAATTAATGAAAACCGAGGTCAATCAATGAGGTCAATTGCCAAAAAGCTGCATGTATCTGAAAAAACAATCAGGAGTGTTCATGAAAACATTCGATACAAGTCCTACGTGATGAAGAGAGGTCAATTTATGCCTGAAAAAGCAAAAGAAAACTGTTTAAACAGATCCAAAAGGCTTTTAAACAAACTTAAAAATCCTTCAGAAGCTGGAATGATTAGTTTTTTCTAAGATGAGAAAAATTTTGTTCAAGATCAAAAATTTAACTGAAGAAATGATAGATAACTTTATTCAGATCCTTCTGAGGTGCCAAGAGTGATGCGCACAAAATTTCCTTCAAGTGTTATGGTATTGTGCGTTGTTAGCAATGAAGAACATGTCATAGCACCACACTTTTTCCACGAGTAAATGCTGCTGCTTACATGGAGGTTCTAGAAACAGTTGTCAAGTCCTGGATTGACAACATATGCAACGACAGGCCTTACATATTCCAGCAAGACACGGCCCCATCCCACAAGGCTCTACGAACACAAAAATGGATGGATGACCATTTGTACGACTACATCACACCCAATATCTGGCCTCCTAACTCTCCAGATCTCAGTCTACTAGATTATTATGTGTGGAATGTTGTTGACAAGGGGTTTAATAAACATCCTCATAACACCAAAGACTCTCTTAAAGCTGCAATAATTCGAGTAATGTCTGACATAAATAAGAACCAATTAATCAAAGCTTGCAGCTGATTTCGACCCCGTGTAGAGACGGTTATTGATGCTAGTGGTGGTTTTATTTAATAAAATTTTAATTTTATTAAATATTTATTTAATTAATAGCTAAAGTTTATGTTTTACTTATTTGTAATCAAATATAATTATATTACTTTCTTCGGCAAGGTTTTTTCTAATCCATAAAATCTGTCATCTAATACCAGCCGCAGCCTGTGTTGTTAACAAGTATTTTCCGGTATTGTGAAAGTGTTAATATGTTTTTAGATGGCGCGCAATAGAACTTGTATCCGACAAATGAAATGTAAGATGTTTTAGTAATTTTATGGTCGTCAAATCAACATATGTGCTTACATTTTATGTTGGCGATACTGTCTCCCAAAGGACATTTAAACTGATATACAATGTTGATTTTTCCCCAAAGCATTAGCTAACGGAGAAGAGTTATTGCGTGTGATCATGTTGATTGTTGATTGTGTTAAATTTAGCATGATATATAATTAGTTTTTTTCTTTAATGGGATCAGTGATAAATATATTAGTATTTTTTCATGTTGTTTATAGTTAAAACGCATGGTAGGTTAATGTTTAGGGCTATTTGAAGAACAAAAACTAAGTCCAGCTCGAAGCCGATGAAACTGGCTGAAAATTGGCGCCTCATTAACAGCTGCTTCGGGTAAATGGAGCTTGACAACCCAGGAAAGCGAACGTTTAAGCGAAGGAAACCCTGATTTCAAACCTCCCTTTTGTTACCACCATACCCAAATAAGGCTATGGAAGAAAACCCAAAAAGAGCCCGGAGTGTTGTTCCGAAGGAAGTTGGCTGTCAATAATGACATTCTGGAAACTTCTGCAGTGAAACCTTCCAGAAAATTAACGCTCTGTATTTCTTTGATTCTGGTTGTTATGGCCGAGAGATTGGGGGAATTTAGTCTGAACAATACAGGGCCTCTATATACCATCGTCCAGGCCCGTGCCCTGCAGAGGCCACTCCATTTTTACCACTAAAGGGTATAATTTTAACCAAACTGGGCGCTACCTTTATCGCACAAGATAAACGGATGCCTAGTGTCATCACAACGTTTCGGCCGTTGTACTCTTCAACCTTTAAACAATATATGTCGATCCGTAGATCCGTATAGTCTACAGAGAATTCAAAACTGATCCCTTTATTTAAGGAGTAGACTGTTCTCGTTCTATATTCTGAAATCCTTGTAGGTTACCCGGATCGAAATAAACATAATAAAGACCGGAGTATACAACGTCCAAAAAGTTGTGAATAATCCGCATGTAAGCAGAGCAATTAATTAATCACCCGATGAAGGCCGGGGAGCACATCGGCCGGAAGATTGTGATAATAACAACAAAGATGATGATAATAGTCATCATGTAATTAGTTTAAGTAATAACGATAACTCCTTATCCCTTATATCAGACAAAAAATTTATTCAACGAGTGATTAAATATAAACAAAAAATTATAGAAAATGTTTGGATTATTTATAATTTCAAAGCAATTATAAAAATGATTTAAAAATTGAAATCAGCGTATACACTTTTTTGGGCTACATTTGTAATCTACAATTTTATATAAGGCGTACATAATGAATTTTAATTAAACTCTAGCCAAATGTTAACAATATTTGATTTTAAAAGGTCAGAGGTCGTGCACCAAGATGAAAATTGTAAGAAAAAAGCTCTTAAGATCTCACCTTGGTAATTTTACTTGAAAACGAGGCTAGGTTCTCGAAATTTCAGTTTATTGAAAACTAATTCTTTCTTTAATGAAGCATAAGAAACGTCTTAATGCAGGACTTTAAGATCCATAATGCAGACAATTCTTTTTTTGTAATTATAACGACATACTTCAGCTTAAAGGTTTCACTTTTTTCTCCGCTCAATACTCATCGTTAGCGAAGCATAGTGCCGCCTCTGAGTCTGTTTAGATTTCGTGCTTTCGTCTCTGGCAAATACGTCAGTCAGATTTAATTTGAGGAAACGAGCAGCAACGGTCGTTGTATTATTAGCCGTTTCCTCATAAGGAAACTGATCTAATGGAATAATCTGTCAGCCCCAATGAGTGACTACACTATAGGTAGTAACTACCTATAAGTATCTAGAGCCTAGCTGGGATCTGTTCCAGCTATACAGTCGAACTCTCTGCCTTCGGGCAGAGAGGAACCCGGACGAAGCTACAGCGAAGGGCAGAGTCTTGTTCGGGGAGGTAGAGTGACCATGAACCCGTTTATGCGGGTTCAAAACGGGAATCTTGGACAACCCATGTTAAACTGGCCCTGTGCCATATGCAGCCCTCATGGTGGCGGTAGCTAAATATGCCAGCTGTACAGTCGAACTCTCTGTCTTCGGGGAGAGAGGAACCCGGACGAGGCTCCGCCGAATGGCAGTCTCGTTCGGGGAAATAGACTGACCCTGAATCCGTTTATACGGGTTCGAATGGGAATATTTTTGGCCGAGCCTACGGACTCGAAGAACCTACGTTAAAATGGCCTTATGCCACATGCAGCCCTCGTGGCGATCTGTTATTCAGATCTTGGCTGCTGTTGAACTCACTGCCTTCGGTCAGAGAGAAACCTTGTGCCACACCCTTCCTTGTTGGGATGCAGGTAAATACCAACTAGCCGAGATCTGTTACTCAGCTCTTCAAGAGGAACCCGGAAGAGGCTATGCCGAAGGGCAGAGTCTCGTCTGGGGAGGTAGTCAGACCTGAACCCGTTCATATGGAGTTTACGGTGAATTTTTGTCCAAGCCGACGGGATCAGATTTCCCCACATTAAACTTGGCCTTGTACCACATCCTACCCCGTGGGGAGGTTGGTAAATACCGACTAGCTGGGATCTGTTGAGTTCGACAGACTTACCCCAGAACTACCGACTTTCCAATAGTAGCACTCACTTCTTGATTGACTTGCGACGATCTTGTGCGTAACTGTTACCTTTATTCTGATTGTACTGGCTTGTTTTTCAAGTATATATTCCTATTAGCGTGGAATATAACAGAAACACTCTGCATTCGTTTGTGACGTCGTCCCCCGGTCGCAGCGCCGACTCTGACGTTCTATCCTGATCTACCACGGCACCAGTCGTGACGTCCCTAAACAGCACCAATTGTGACGTCTTCGCCGCGGCGTCAGCTGTTCGCTCCTCGCCGCTCCGTCGGGGTGTCGCTGCTTCAAACGTGACGTTCTAACCCTTTGGTGATTCGGGTAGGAATCTGGTTAGATTGATACCAGCCTCGCCGTTCCCAACCTGCTTCCAACGCCTGGTTACTAGGGTAACTGCACTGATCTCCAGTCTGCCTACCCACTTTGTGAATTGATTTTAGACAGACGAGATCAAACAGGGGTTGGGGCCGTAATGCAAGCTGAGTTCAACGGGGGTGATAACACACAAATATGTATAAAAGAAAATAAAATGAAAACTCACAAAGTTCAAAGTATCAAAGAAAAAGGTAACAAACTTTTTATGTCTAGTTGTTCGATACATAGGACTGTGTCTACCTCCCGACCCGTTCTGTGGATTGTGGCACGACGCTTTCGCTAGGCAAACTTTAACGCTTAGGGTTGTCTGCTCTCTAAGAAATTTGTGTTTCGGTGTGTCTTTGGACGGAAGTCGAAAAACTTATTTCTCTGGTCTGGTTCTAAGTCGCTCTTCAAACTACTTGTTCTTGGTTGAAGAAGAGTCCAAAAGTGTGCGTGAATCTTGGTCAGCTATCTTGATGCGGTTTCAACACTGGGCACTCATCTCTGCCTGTCGTCCGGGGCTCAACTCACTGGGCACTCATCTCTGCCGTCGGTGCGCGAACTTCTTCTCTCCAGAGTCTGAACTACTGGGCACTCATCTCTGCCGTCGGGGCGAACGAACTTCTTCTCGCCAGCTTGGGTCGCACGAACTCTGCACTCAGGGCCAAATGAACTGGCCTCTTCTGCCCGCTAGGGGCGAACGAACTCAGCCCGCCGTCCGAGGCTGAACTGATTTCTGTCGGTTGGGGTCTCGCTTTTATTGACGCCGACAAAAACCGAGGTGGGTCTGTTTGGCGTCGGGGGTTCTTCGATAATTCTAAATACGTATCTACCCTTCTTATTTCTGGTTAGGGATTTTCCACTCTTTTCCATTTTTGGTAACTCTTTTCTCACTCCCACTTTCTTACCGTGCTTCTGAGGGGCGTGCACTGCCTTCCCCACTTCTTCGTATCGGCTTCTCATACTTACACTCTGGATAGAGGCGTTGACTGATTTTCTTCGTGCGTCACGTGACCATTCTCGGCCAATGAGGTCCTGGTCGGGTATCTTTCCTCCTCCTTCGTGCGTCATGTGATCCACTTGGCTAATGACGTCTTAGTCGGGCGTGAACAACCCATGGCTTTGTTTTGGGAAAGAAATACCTGGCTTAACTAAAAAAAAAATGAATTAAATCGCCCTTATCATGAGCGGCCGATGTGACAACCCTAGGTTTCAACACGTGGCGTTTGTCAAGCTGTTTATCGCTAATTGGACATGACCTAAGAAAGAAATCTTCCTAGCCAATTTGGCGTCTCCAAAGCCAAAAATAAAAATATTTCATTTCCTTCGGCCCATGTGTTGATAACAAAAAATCTTTATTATCGCAGGGCAAAAGTCAAAAAGAAAATCTTAGCCAGTGAAAACTACTTGTGTGGGATTTTGATTCTCCACACCCAGTGAAGACTGTCTGTGTTTCGTCAATGTTCAACAATGGATTTCTTCTTTTTGGTGACATCCATTGATAACAAAATTCCATTTTTCGTGGACAAGCGGGAATCGGTCAACGCTTGTTCGGAGGTGACCTAGATATTTTCGACATCTGATACCTATCAACAATAACCTTTTTCCACCTTATTTCCGTCTCTTCAGCTGTGTGTGTGTGTGTTCGCCTATGACCCGTCTCGTATTATTTTTTCTTTCTTTCTTCTTCGTTTTCTCTTTCTTTCTCCCAAATCGCTTGAATGCAAAGAAAGAATTATTCTTAAAACCTAAAATATTTTTCGGCCTTAAATAATCCTCAAATGGTTGATAAACCGTAAAAAAGCAAATCATATATCTATAAATATTTCTTTCAAATCGTCAGGATGCATGGTTCCACACGTTAATCGAGCGGTTAAGGCAACTTTCGGTTGAAATTTATAAAATCTTTCACTTAAAATAATTTTTATCCCATAAATATAACACACCTTAAGACTATATATATATATATATATATATATATATATATATATATATATTATAAATACTATAAACCTCACATTTATCAGGCACACGTGTTTTCTTACATTGAAATTAAATTCTAAAAGTCTCCATCAGATTCCCTGGAATTCTATTTAGTAAGACTTTAAGTTTCTGGGCTGGTAGACATTAATTTGTTTTTAAAAAAAGAATATTTAGACCTGCCCTTAATATAACATTTAGAGTAATAACAATTAACATCGGATTTCAAAACATTATTATTTACTTAAAAGTTACTATATATACATATGTGCGGAATAGGACATATTAGCATCAAGCTGGTCATTGAGTGTACAAGTAGGGTAAGCGAGCAGCTAAATCAGTATGTTTAAATATAACAGTGTAAATTTGAAAGAGAATTATCCTGAATATGAATAGATTCAAAGGAAATGTGGACGTAAAAAGAGAAAAGAAAATGATGCCAATATTACAGAAAATACAAGTAAGGAATTCTATTTAAAACGGCAAAGTCATATTAGCGAATGAAAAATCGAAAAAAAAAAAACGAATCGTGGCTGATGACGGTTTACAAGAACAGTAGGAGAGATAGTTACATTTCTTTTATCATTTCATCCAAGTAAGGCAATAAAGCCTTTAAGACGCAAGTGGTCCCTAACTGTGAAAATGTAGAAAAAAATAATGATGATTAGGTGGGGAGTCAAAAAGTGCAGTACGGTGCTCGCTGGCAGGCCAGCTATTTTATCTTCTTCGGTCGCCTCAAGGTATAATGGCAGCAAGCAGCGACGTTATGAAACCATTATCCGGCATGGTTAAAAAAGGTCAGGCTGGTGGCAAGACTTCAGCAGGTGGACGATGTGGTTAGCCTGCTGCCAATGTACCTGGAGAGAGAGACGCACTAGCCCTCTACATTGAAATGGAGTAGAAAGATCAGAGAAATGTTGAGCAGATCGAAGCCAGGCTGAAGGAGGAATTTACAGATGACGCGTCTCCCCGTACAGAAAACTGACCATGGTCAGGTGGACCAGCGAACGTGTGGATGTCTACGCGAACAGAAAATATAAGAGAAAAAGAAAACATTGTTAAGGATAGAGAACAATGAAAGAACAGAAATTAAGAAGTCAAGATAACGATAAACCACACCCGGCAACAAGGCCTCTGATCCAGGTTTTGATGATGGGACCACCTCTTCTCATGTCCACACTGTCCCAGCCTGGTAGCATCTGTTAGAGTGCCAATTATAGGCTAATAGTTAACTCCCAATAAAACACTATGAAAGTATAAAAATTGATTTTATAGTAAAAATATTAACTATAAATTTTCATAGTAAAAAAATTTACCAGCAATACATTTTTATAAAGAATAAAAAGATATAAAAAATTACCAGCAATATATTTTTTATTAATGCTCCCAAGAAATTTACATTTCGTCAATAAATGACCCACAATGAATTGATATGCCGTTAAACAAACAAATAACAATACAGAAAATAATGATTGATGCATTTAAATTTTTAAAGATCAAAATTGACTGGAAAGCAATCGACTGAAGGAGAGTTCCACAAGCGAAAAGTGTGAAAATTACGAGTGAATAGTGAGTTCGATCCGCACGGGTTAACACTACATTCGGCCTTAAGCAACACTTAGAAAATCATTAGAGGTAGCAAAACCTCTGTGTTTGCTTATACTCTACTCGACGACTGTTCTACCTCCTGGCAAAGACGAACCCAGACGAGGCTATGACGTATAGCAGAGTCTCGTCTAAGGACGTAGAAAGCAACCCGCTTCCGAGTCTACAGGGTCTACGTACAATTTTTGATCGAGCTGATGGGTACGATATAGCCCTACATTAAAAAAAAAACCGGCTTTGAGCCACATCCCGCTTTGTGGGGATCTCTTGGGTAAACACCGAAACCTAGATGCCTCTCGTCAGTGCCATGTTTGATACACGCTTAGGCGAGCATGTATCTTTCGTTACATGACTGTCGAGGCAGACTTTTTTCCCTCAGTACGTTGGCATTTCTTTCTGAGGTAGACCAGTTGCCATCCAAGAATTTAGAACACAGTGTGTCCTGCTATTTACCCATAGCTGGTGGGGAGAGAAAAAGAAGAGGATTCATACCTTTCGCAAGGGTATTAGCACGTAAGTGAATGTAATGGATTCGACTGGAATTCGAACTCGGCTCTCCGATTCCTCAATCCGTGCAGCTATCCATTACTCAACTTGTACTTAAATTCATAAAGTTGAGGTAAGAAAGTGGTGAGCTCATCAGAACAATTATCATGAAAATATTTATAGAAAAGGCACAGGGTATCTACGTTACGGCAGTGAGAAAGCAACTGAAGCCGAGATGGCAGGTCATGATAATTAACATTGCAGATTCTTCTTTGGATTTTATCCCGTAACCCTAAATACGTATAAAATAGGGAGGCAGGGTAAATACAGGAAACAGGGATGGCGCAATGATACAAAGAATAAATGAATTCAGCAGTTCAGCCAAGAAAGAGTTCAAGACAATTTCAGATTCTGCTTTTGAAATGCGAATCCATAGTATCCAAGACTTAAATAAATTCTTCCACAGATGTGAACATTTGTCGGGAAAGAAAAATGAATTCATGCAGATCATTTAAATAGTATTTGTCTGACTGTCCAATTAGACGTCGGGACAAGTGATGGCGTAATGTGGCTTTTCTATATGAGGCGCTTTTTTTCTTTCATTTTATGTCTTTCTTCTTTTTCTTTCTTCTCTCTGAATTTTCTTCCTTTCTTTCTTTCTTTCTTTCTTTTTTTCTTTCTTTCTTTCTTTCTAAATTATCTCCTATAAGTTTTTCTTTCTTTTTTCTATCTTTCTCTCTGACGTTGTTTTCTTTTTTTCTGTCTTTCTTTCTTTAATCCTTTCTTTTATCCTATTGGTTTTCTGTCTTCTTCCTTTCCTTTTAAATTATCACATATGAATCTTTCTTTCTTTCTTTCTTTTGGGTTTACTATCTATCTATCTATCTATCTATCTGTTTTTTTTTCATTCGTTATCTTCATTTATTTCGCTCTTTTTCCATTTCTATCTATCTTTCCCAGTTCTTTTAATTATTTTTTTGCTTTCTTTCTTTCTTTCTTTCGTTCTCTCTTTCTAAATTATTTTCTATGATTGTTCATTTCTTTCTTTCCCTGTTTTCTTTCTTTCTCTTTCATTTTGCTTGTTTGTCTTTTCCTCTTTGTTTCCCACACTTTCGGTATCGGGGTTTTTCTCTGTTAATATTTCATTCGCTTTCTTTTCTTTTTTATCTATCTATCTATCTATCTATCTATCTATCTATCTATCTATCTATCTATCTGTTTTTTTACATTCGTTATCTGTATTTATTTCGCTCTTTTTCCTTTTCTCACTTTCTCTAATATTTCTTTCTTTCTTTCTTTTTCATATATGTGCAGAGGAAATGAGATTTTATTAATGTACATTGAAACGACCCTATACACTGACGCCCGAAATGTTTGCTTCGAAAAGTCACTCCGATTTCATTTCAAGCAAGACAAATTCATTAATATTTGATTTAAAATGGCAGGTAAATGTATTTGAAACATTATTATTATTATTATTAGTAGTAGTAGTAGTTGTAGTAGTAATAGAATCTAAAATATTATTTTCTTATAATAATAATACTATTATTATTATTATTATTAATAATAATAATAATAATAATAATAATAATAATAATAATAAAGAATTTATACATAAATATTTCGTTAAATAGTTGATGCTACATTTTACTAATTGCACTGAAAATTTAAACTAAAGTTGGACTCATTTTCCTTCCATGAGAGTATATTTCAAATTTTTTTCTTGGTACGACATCTCTCTTTGAAACTTGATTCCATATTTTTATTTCACCTGAGAAAGGTAATGATTGAATAAATTTATCATCATTAGCATCATCATCATATTTATGATCAATAGCAAAAAGCAAAACATGATTTTTACTCTTAGTGAAAGAAATTCTAAATTCATGAGAGCTTACTGATTAACGACGATGTTATTAGGTAAATCAGAACTACAAGGAAACTGATACAATCAGAAATATATATATATATATATATATATATTTAGCCAAAATGGGACACATTTCAGGGAAACACAGCCAAGAGTATTTAACACTCACAGGCCATACTGAAGAGAAGAGGTGAAACATATGCGATATTTTCACC